>JASSUY010032169.1:0-99186 GCA_032466535.1 Forpus xanthops
AACAGAGGTGAACAAAGGGGAAGTGGTTGAAAGATGCGAGTGAATTGTAATATTCCAGACAGCAAATGGAAGGCAAGAGAGAAAAGACAGATAACAGTGCCACTAAACTGAGTGAATCTGTTAGTCCCTTGCCTGCACTTGGGAAGAAGCTGCTTTTGTCATTCCTTCTCCCTGGTAAAAACCAGATGAGTTGTGTGTGGGTAAACAATAGATGTAAGAGTATCTCCCTGTTCTGTTGGATATCCTGGTGAATGCTGGCTCAGAGGTATGAGTTTAGATCAAGTCCTACCGGCATTTACTGCATGTCCCTGTTTTGAAAGGAGCAGATTTGGCTTGTAGGTGCCAACACACACCCTTGCCCACCAGCACTGGGTTTGTGTGCAGCTCCCAGTTTGCCAGAGTGTGTATGTGGCTACTACAGGGCTAAGGGACAAAATCACTGTGAAGAGCAGCCTCGTTAAAGTCAGCTGGGGATCTGCCCGCTCAGATTATCTGTGTAACCCCTGCAATGTGAGATTAGCAAATTTGGGAAGGGCTTTATTTACACTGATTTCCCTCCTGACCGATTCCTCTGTATCAAGATACCCTCCAGCAGGTAACTTTGAACCTGATTTTCCCCTCTTCATTTCTGCCATGCTAAATAATTTAACCTCTGAGGGTGTTTCACCTCCGCAAAGCTTGCAGGAAACCAGCATTGCCCGACTGAATTGCAATTATGCAGACACGTCTGCTAGGAAGGAATACTGAGTATTACCCTAACTGCAGCATCTTCTCACCACCTGGTCCCGCTGCTCCAGTCATAATCATTTGACACACATATCCATGCTTTTCATTCTGGGAACGGTTTTCCACTTTCTTCCCCCTCCCTTTCTCGCCTTCATTTCTTTTTCTGCTGAATGTCAGATTGTATTGAAGAAGCAGCAATTTTTTTCCTTCTTATGCTCTTTGGCATAAATATTGTGTGGGGCACAGGCAGCATGGGCTAAATCGATACTGGAGTGGTTGGGCAGTGGGGCCATTCACGCCTTGAATTTAATTTCACAAATTGATCTATGGAGCTGAAGACAGGTTGCAAAAGACAAACAGCTCTCTGTGCTCTGCTCTGTTATTCCATGGCCCTTGGAGCAAGAAAGAAACCAAACTTACTGTAAGGATGTTGGCTAGTTTCATAAGCATAAGCAACAGTATTAGGAAAGCTAAAGACATGAAATTCAGGCTTACTTGGGAGGAAGCCAGGCCTGGGTTTGGATTTGGGTTCTGGCTACCCACAAATCTCAGCCCTAGGTTCAAGCCTGTAGTAGATTTGTCAATGTTTTGGATTGTTTGTTTATTAGGACACAAGCAGTCACAATTATCCATGCTGTTTTTTATTTAGCTCTGTTAAAACTCCTGGGACTCTTTCCACTACTTTTCTTCCTGTAATGGCTGTGGTGCAGTCCAGTACGGCACAATTGTCTGTGCCAGTAGGGAGTGCAAACCTATAGGTGGAACTACTTTTTAGGTATAGAAAAGAGGATTGAAATTGTATGTGTGGAGCCTATGACAGAGGGAAAATTCATCTTTGGTCTGTACAACAGGCTCACCCCAAAGGACAGATGCATTTGTAGCCTTATCGGAGTTTTTCAGTCACATTGAGCCTTCAAAAAGGGGTGAGAAAAATCTTTGCTGTGCAGGCTTCCTACTGAGACTTCTCACAATCCTTCCTCCAGAGCTGCCAGGCATGGGGGATTCTCCCTGCTCCTTGCTGTGGCCACTGCTGGTGCCAGCTGGAGCATCAGGGACAAAAGAGCATGAAAATGAATAAATGGGATTTGGGGTAGCATAGTCGGTAGGTTTTGTTTTACACATGTGCATGCAGGGAATGTCTGAATCATTAAACAACCTCTAACAAACTTTGCTTAGAAGGTTTGAGATGGTGTTTTCTTCTCCACGCTTTTTTTCATTTTTTAAGCTGTTTTTAAGCCCAGAATCAAATCTGATGGTAAGATCATCTTCAAAAGCAAGGAGATACTTGGAGCTTAGTCCAACCTTCATACAACTCCGTTGAGATGTATAAAGTGTATAAACTCATATTGGATTTATTTCTTTAGGATCAGGACCACTGTGAACCCTTCTCCTTTTCCTCTTTTTTTTTTCTTCTTCCAAGTCATAAATAATACTTCAAATAATCTTTTCCCCATGGGTTAAACAGCGCAACGAGTGACAACATGGTCTGAAGTTTCCCATGTTCTTCTGAATCTCTGTGTGTTTGTGTGATAAAATAGGCCAATTTTCCTTGTGTCCTCCATTATTCAATGCTACTGTCTGGATTTTCCTTTCTGAGTGGTGTTCCCCAGTAATCATGGCACTGAGCAAATGCCTGCTGTGGAATTCAGCATTCTGCAGCCAGAGCAGTTCTGTGCCAGCTCTTTCCAAATGTTTGCTTGCTTCCTTACTACATGGTTGGCACTTTCCATTAGGTGAGAAGTCACGGGCTCTGACTTAACAGGCAGCCTTGTCATGACTTTCAAGCTAATTTTCTTACATAAAGTGTTGTGCTTGACTAGCATATAGCAGCTGAGCCAAGAGAATACTAAGTATGTTGGGTTTTGCCTCTTACTTTCCCAAGATAGGTTATGCTATGAGCAATTTTCTGCACATGGGGTGGAAGGAAACACTTCCTGCAGTGAGAAGTGTTGGTAGAGTTGCATGTGGATAGGCTTTTGCTATGCTTGAGCTCCGCTTGCCCACAACCCCCTTCCTCACACTTTCCATCCTTCACTTTATACCTTATCTTCTGTAGCTTCAAGGGATCTTTTAATTAGGAAAGTTTCTGAATTTGGGAAGAAAATCATATACCAGAAGTTTTTCTTTTTTTCATTAAATTTTTACATGCATCATTATTAAATATCTTATGTCAGCACACGTTTTTGCAGGAATGGTCATCTTGGGTCTCACGCTGGGAAGCCGCAGCATGCTCTAGGAAGTTTGCCCAATGCACAGCTCGTGTTCTGAAAAGGAAAAAAAGAAATTGCACATTTCACTCAACACCAATTTCTGTTTGAAAGTGCCTAATACAGAATTTTCCTGTTACAGCACTAAGAAAACAGGAGGTGAAGCTGTAAAATGGAGTAAGTGAAGTAGCAAAGTGAAGGTAGGAACCCCTCTTTCCTGGGCATGTCCTGGGCACCTCCTTCTCACCCTTCTGCTCTGGGCACAGCCATCCTGTGCACCAGCAGGTTTGGGGACTTTGCTCCCTTGGCTGCTTTTAAGACACAAACACAGTGACCTGCACAAAATGCATCCTGAATCCCGCTGTGGTCAGGTGTGTCCCTGTGGCCAGAAGCAGCTTTATAACAGTCACAGAAACCAAAATGAGTTACAAGCTGTAAAAACAGCATCATTGTGGCAGTGAACTTGACAGCGTGCCCATCACAACATCTTCGAGTGCCAATCAGATAGGTTTTACACCTTGTGGATCCTCATCCTTTATCACTCCTGCCATCGTTTCACCTACACTGAAGGGGCAGAAAAGCATGAACAAACTGTTACACTTGGCCTCATAGACATCCCTACTTTCAATTATTCCACTGTAAACAGATTGAAGATAACAAGTGCAGCCACTTCAAATGGCTCTGTCCGAAGGAGCCTGCTGCTCAGTAACTGCCCGCACCTGCCTGCTCACCCTCAACTGCAAAACATAATCGTGTTCACATCACCTCTTTTGTTTCCACTCTCCTTTCTCTTAAGTATGAGATTAGAATTATCTACACCCTTATTTAATGTCAGCAAAAACCTTCAAGCAAGAATGTGAGATGTGCTGACAGATGCATCACTATTTTTAAAGGATACATAAAATCATTCTTTGTCTCCAGCATCTGTTTTATTTCAGAGTTTTGCATTCAAGTCGGGTAGGATTGTAAGGATTCCATTTAGAGTTTCACATTATCTGGCTCATGATTTTCTGACTAACATAGCCCATCATGGCTACGGCTTGCCTGAATGTCAGTGGCCGATGAAGCAACGGCTATTTGTCTTTCAGATACCACCTTCAAGTCATCTTTTCTGTGATTTACAATGAGATCCTACATCTATGGTGGCATTTAGATGTGTGGCAGGTTGTGACTCTTGCTGCCCGTCACTTTATTACTCTTCTGAACTTTGCAAACAGAGGATCTGTGATGAAGTGCCTTCATCTGTTGTCACATCATCTTTCATTTCTGTGGCCCATGTTGTCTGACACAAGGATGCCTTTGGCAATGTGTCTACAGAGTGTCTCCAGATATGTTATCAAGATGCCTCCATAAATAGGGCATAAAGAACACTATTTTAGCAGCAGTGGTGGTAGCTGAAATTGAGAATACAAATTAATGATTTTTAGCTTAACTTAAAACATGTACTTTGGTGGCTCAGAATGGAGATGCATGTTTTGCATGGATGCCACTGAATTAGTCCTTGGGAGAACACTAAGTGCTTTACTAATGCCTCCAGACATTTGATTTATTCATCAAAATTCTTCCAGCAGCAAATAAGAGTTCATCCCCCTGTTTCATACTAATATGCCTGTACAATCACCCCTGCTGCTTAGATAAGTGGCTGATTTCCATGCCAGGAACCCCGCTTTGTGCCAGATCCCTTTATTCTTCTTGCAACTTTGAAGATATATTATGATGCTAATTAATTCCTTTCTCAAGAAGAGAGTAATTGCAAGTATTGGAAGCATCTTCATCAATGCAGGAAATGAAGGCAAATAGATGCTCTTTTTCTTTCTTTCTTTTTTGATTTCCCTTTTGAAGCCAAAGACTATGAATTGATCTGACTTCTGGGTTCTGTCATTAACCCACCATGATATAATCACATGGTTAGATGCAGCTGGTTGCAAACTGATCCTGTCCAAGCTTTGGGTTTGCTTAGTCAAGTAAATCATTATCTGTAACCCATCCTCATGCTAATTTGAATTAGTGAAATAATTTGATCTCTGGGAGGATGCCTTTTTTATTCCTGCCTCTAGACTGGAGTCCTATGGCAGGAGGTGCAGTTGTGTTGCAGCACCACAGTTGCAAATGCTCTTTCACTCCCACTTTTAATTTTCTGCGGCCTTACCCTTAATGTGGCTGAGGTGCTTGTTATTTAATTGCAAGTCCATGTCAGTGCTTCTCAGTGGCTGGTTGGTGAACCAGAGTTGCATGCAGCTCTCCCTTTCCATATTAAGATTGTGCCCTCTCCCTCTTTTTAGATTGATGACTTTGCAAACCAGAGAAAAGCAGAATTGCTGAAGTGCAGAACAGGGAAAAGGTCAAAGCACTTGAATGCAATGCAGGAAACTGCTGCCTTTTTCTGGCAGCCATAGCAGTAAGAATGGGAAAAACACATCCCGTGCCTGATGGGGAAGAGGGCAGCAGGAATTGTGACACGGAGTAAATGGCAGTTGCCTGTCCCATGCAGCATCCAAGGACTAGCTTCTGCTCAGGCAGGGACTGGATTCCTCTTCCATCATGCAGCAGCAAACAGGGTGCCAAGGGCAGGAGTACAGGCTGACCGATGAGCTGCTCACTGGCTTGTGCAGACAGGGGCATGGGGAGAAGGGGCTGCGCTTGCTGTGGAAGCTGGCAGAGAGCACCTAACATGGCAGAAGGCTTTGTCACAGAGAAAGACAGCTTGCAAATTCATCTGGAGTACTGGAGGAACCTCACTGCTTAAAGGAAATACAAGCTCAAGGCGTCTCTCAGGGCACATTGTAAGCACAGTGAATGGTAGCTGAGGGCAGTCACACTTGAAGCAGCCAGGAGGATGAACAGTGTCAGGAGAGTCTTCCATCAAACAGGCCATGCACAGACCCTATTGGGAAGGGAGTCTGTGTGGCTGCCACCTCCTGCCACAGACAGAGTGGAGCCCAAAATCCTATCCTTTTCTAATTCACAACTGGAAAGGGGGGCTGGATGGTGCCATTCGCTGGGATTTTCCGGGTGAGATAGAAGCAAATATTCATCAGTGAGAGTTTTTGTTCAACAGGAACTCTGTGACCATGAAACATGTGGATATGGATCTCTGTGTCTCTTGGGGGGAGGCAGTAGGGTGGCTGTGGCATAAACTTGCTGTTCTTTATGGATTGTCTCCTGGGAATCCCTTGTCCTTTTATATGTCTGATTTATATAATCCTTTCAGAGGACAGACTAAAGAGGGGATATTATCAGCCAATTAAAAGATTCCCTCCTGAGGAGGGTGGGAAATAGTATACAGATGATCTATTTTTTTTATGGAACATCAATTACTATTCTGTTTCCAGATGTTGCTCTAAGGAAGATCTGTGCTGCAATGTTCTCTATGGAGCTGCCTGTCCCAGGCCGAAACTCTGGCAAGAGGAACCCTGTGGTGGATTCTTAAAGTTGGGTATGAATTAAATATTTGATGGGTTTGTAATGTACCTTTCTGACAAAAAACAACCATCAAATCTACATTGGCTATGTCCTAATTCACCCCTAGTAACTCTCTGCCAGTTATCTTTGCGTTTAGAAGAACAAGTAAATAATTTTTAAAGCCAAGGGGCCATTAGTTTAGTGCTGTTTTCTAGGAATCTCTCGGCTAACACCCACACTACACCATCACTGTGGTATTTACTCACAGTTTCATCTGCTCTCCTTCTTGCTCCCCTACTTCCAGCTGTTTTTTGCATCCAGTATGCTGCCAGTTATCTTCAAAAGAGAATGTGACAGGGTGTACTCATGAAGATATGCAATGCCACAGTATTTACATCAGGGTTTTGGTCACACGTGTCATATGGAAAAGATGATGCTACAAATGAGAAACAGTTGTTGCAGACTCCAGGGTGTTAAGTAAAATATTCTGGTGAGCATGTTGTGAAGAGGGAAAACTTTTGCCTTTCGCAGATAAAACTCTCAGCTTCTGAGGTTTCTGGGTAATCCTAGTTCAGAAACATTTTTAAACAGGGTCATTGCTATCATAGCATATGAAGATGGTTGATATATGAATTTAGACCTGGGAGAGAGGACAAGATGGAGCAAAGAAGGAGGAGTGAGGCAGGGCTCGAGCAAGCCTGAGAATGGAAACTGGGAGCCCAATCCTAGCTCAGTGCTGGCTGCCTTAAGCTATAGGAAGGACCTGCTACAGGTCTGCTCTTAGTCTTGAGAGGCTGTTGGTTTTTCTATGAGCCTCATTTTCCCCTGTGATCCTAGGAATTTTCTCTATCTGCTTGTCTCTTCGCCTTCAACTGTCCTTCGGAAGAGGATCACAGCTTCCTCCCAGCCATGGTCCTGGTGTCAGCATCATCAGATATTTTACTACTGTTTGTGGCATACCCTGATCCTGTCCCAGCAGGTGTCATGGGTTTGGACACCTCCACAGAGGCTGCCGTGGTAGTTTGGCTCCATGGGCAAGGGCATTACCTTCACTTAGTGGCTTTCAGAATCTGTACAGTGTTTTGCGTCCCAAACAAACTAGAGGGGTTTGTGGGTTTGCAAAGCTGTGGCCGGACAAGTTCTCCAGTGCAGATGCATCCTGTGGAATGAAAGCTCCTGTTATGCTGCCCTTTTAGTATGTGCCTACCTTAGCTGAATGGTGCTCATTAGTTCATGTCCAGTCACTCCTTGGCTAATCTATCAATGCCAGTGATGATGGATGTGCTTGTGAAGAAGGGTGTTGGTGTCTGGAAGCTGCTGAGTGTTCAAAATACAGGTGGGACAAAAATTCAACCCATCATTCAATGACTTCAGTGGTGCAAATTCAGCAGCAATGGCGTCAGGTAGCACAACTTCAGCCCTGAGTTTATTTCCCAAGCTCAGCACAGTCAAATCCAGATCAATCAGACAGATGAATACTTCTCTGGCCTGTGATTCATACTGGACATTGCTCTGGTTTCATTTTAGTTGTTTATGAGCCTATAGACTGTAGTGGTCTTAGGTCAAAGATCATCCTCTGACTGCTGACCCAGGGCTTTTTCATTAAGGGCTGTCTGCAGTGATGTGCTACAGGTGCTAAATCTAATTTCAAGCAAGTCAGCACACCTGCCACATAGAGATCCCACCTCACACCCTAAAAGATGTGTAGCTGCATTAGTTTAGCTTTTTGCCTGGATTATCTGTCACTGATGGCTACAGAGCAGGATCAGCTCTATGGGCCACAGTGTGAAGACTTTAGTGTCAGACTGAGTGAGATAACTTAGCCCTCCCAGACCCTGCACATCACTCACATTTCTCTGTCAGTTGTGCTCAGACAGGTAGATTCAAAAGCACCTGGTTTCTCAGCAGGCCAACAACTCATCACTCTCACACATGTGGAACAGAGTCCAACTGCTGCGTGGCTTGGCCAGGTGGGGATCATGCACCCCTCTACTCTACTTCATATTGCAGGGATTAAAGCAGGCCACAAAATCCATCACTATTTATTCACAGGGAAAAAGGCTGACTTGCAAGATAAAGTCGCTCTATACTGTGGTGATATCATGAGGATGAGATGTTGTGACAGAAGGACAGACTGCAAGCATCTGTGAGTTAGCAGTTAGCCAGCATACTGCTATATCAAAGCAGCATGGTGCTGACAGTTGCAACCTTTACAAAGAGTATGCAATCACCACAAATGACCTGAAGGCAGACAAATAAAACCCATTTCGAGTCCTTGGTGTATTCCATTAAGGAATCTGTATAAGGAAACCAAATGAGAAATCACAAGTCCTGTCTTCTTGCTGCGCTGCAGAGAACGCAGTGCTGACCCCTGATGAATCAGTTTAGGTTGATTCTAAGAGAAGCAGAGGTGTGTCTGATGATTGGGAAACAAGTGCAATTATAGTGAAGGATACCTGATTTAGGATGCACATTGAGTAACATGGGCAGCAGGTGGCAAATTGCAGAATATGCAGTATCTTGTTACAAAACTAGCAAAATACATTTGATTCATTTAAACTCTTGAGATGCCGTGTTGTCACTGATGTGTAGAGTGCATCATGCTGTGAGCTAGGACATTTTGTCTCATTTCTTTATGTATGCAGCCATTCTTTCCTTTGACCCACTTGCAGCCACACTCACGCTCCCCATCCTGCTGTTTGATGTTAACTTTCAGGTCATAACGCTTATTGGTCAGTGTTCCAACACCGAGATCTTCAAGCCTGTGGTCTGCACCTTAGACACTGACTCACCTTTGGAATAGGCTTTGAGTTAGGTAGCAAGGTCATGGATTTGACCACTGTGATCGAGATCTATTGGAGAGAAGGGGAAGGAGATCAATTTCCTTATTTCAGTAAGAGGCTGAGCACTCGTCATGTAGTTTGTGTTCCCTAAAGATTTGAGGAATTATCATACAACAGCAACCATTTTACGATCGACTTAGATGGTCCTTTCCCTTGGAATTATTACTACAAAGACAAGAGTTTGAATAGTCAGGATTACTGAAGAGTAATTAATACCCTTTCCTCTGCATGCATGCCTCTACCCCGTGAGCAGAAGACCTGCCAGATCTCTAAGATCAGGAACATCAGCATGTTAGGGGAAAATTAATTTTGAAACCAAAGAGAGGAAGACAGGATGTAAAGGAGGTGGAAGGGAAACCTAAAGTGATGGGAGTTTTCAAGCATTCCAGATGCTCTCAGGCTAAAATCGTAAGAAATAATCACTTAGTATCTGGATAATTTGAAAAAAAGATGACAAGGATGGTAGAAAACAGCTGTTCTGAGGAGCCTTAACCAGGTTATTTCTCAGAGCAGGAGAAAAAAAGTAGCCCTGTCAGCAGAAAGGAAGATTTAACTCCTTGTGTTCTGTGAACCTGTGTTATACTGCGATGATACTTGCAGATTCAGAGGCCCCTGTTTTCCAACATGAAGCTCTGTATGCTCATTGTAAAGGTTTGACTTTTTCCACCCAAACCACATTTTCCACCCCTTCACTCCATGTTTAAGTGATCTCTCACTGTTTTCCCACTTCACCTTCCAATCCCAGGCTTTAAAGATTCTCACTGTGTTGTTGACAAGTTAAGCTTAACCTTTGAATTTGAAGTCTCTTTTTAATGAACAATAGTTCCTGAAATCAGGAATTATTGCCAATAGAGCTACACATATATCTTTAAGTTACAGCAGTCCTTTATTAAAACCTCAATTTATTCTTTCTGGATAGTTTAAAAATGTTTTTCAGGTCACAAACCTGAATTTGCCCGAAAATGAGTTGCAACCAGAAGCTAATTCCATAACGCTCTTGCTTGTTGACTTTAGTGCCAAAAGCCTCTGTGCTTCTAAACTCCTTTACTTTCATCATATTAGACATGGAGCTGTTAATGCAGAAGCTGAAATCACGCTGCTCTTGGACTATTAACGTGTGGTTATAACTGTGTCTACGTAAGTATCTGCCCTTTAAGATATGCCTGGTGAATAGTTTTTAGTTAAGGCTCTCTTTTGCCTTACATGGACTTTTTCAGATGTAAGGCAGTAAATTTGGAGCAGCAGATGTGGCCAAATTCCTAAAAGATTCCCCTCACCCTTTTCACTCTGAGGCCCAAAAAAGTTTGGATTGTGAATCCCCCTTGGGAGCTAAATACCTTTGGGATGGTTTGAAGACAAAGGCAGCTGATAAAGCTATTGTCATGAGTAGCCTTCTGAAAACTTTTAATCCCTCTATTATTATTGTTGTAAAGGAGAAAGGTGACAGTAGCAGCAGGGAAAGCTCTATCTCTGCAGTTTAACTCAGCTGGCAAAGGCTGACAGACCAAATACGAGCTATTTCAACATAGCTCTGTAGACAGAGCTTCTTTTTTACACATAGAGAAATTGTTGAACACAGATTCAATGAAAGAAATAATGTAATAATAATCCTAAGAGAAATGGTTATAACTGCATTTCAGGACTGTGCAGGAAGTTAGTGGATTAATTACTGACAACTTTGGTTATTTCCTTGTTCCTCAGGACAAGCTGAATCCTACTTGTTTCCAGTCAGCTCCCACCACACTCAGAATCCATTCCCCATTTTTAACTACCACTGGAGCTCAAGGTAAGTGCAGACTTCACATTGGCAACCTCATCTCTCCATCTCCTTTTCCTTCCTTTTCTCTTAACCATGCAAATTCACTTCACTGTATGTGGCTTCTCCTGACATCAGATCTGTACTTCTCAGCTTGTTTCATACTGTTTGATCATCAGCTTTCACCCCATAAAACTTTCTGGAGCAGAAGAAATTTGAGGATGCTCTCCCTGTCTCTGAACTTTAATTTTCTTACTCCTCAGATCTGGAGTTTCAATTGTCTTCTGCTTTGCTTGCACTGCTTTAAATTATGAACAATCTCAAGAAATTCATTGGGAATAATGAGTGAAAATTTGGTACAGGAGAGAACAGAATCACATCCTTTTATTGTTTAAAGTATAGCATTCCCTGTGGGTAAATATCCTGTAGTACCTCTGTGGAAGAGTAAATGTATGAAAAACCACTTAGTACCAATAAGGATACTAATGTAGTTAAGCCATTAATCTTGTTGCAGCTGTTGTCAAACCTGTCATAGGGCTTAAGGTGGTTCCCTACAGCTCCTCGGGAGAAAACACCACGTGTGTTTTGTGCGATCTTAAGAGGAGGAAACTGGATCCGGGGCATTTTTCATTCAGATATACAGAAAGACATGTGCTTCCTCCCCGGGACTCTTGTTGCCTGCTCTCATCTGGACAGTATCTGTGAGAGCCTGCACAAACCCAGGGCTGGAGGCTGGAAAGAGCAGGTGGTGGGAGCTGCTCGAGATGCTAAGCTGTGGGATTTTGTCAGGATGTTTGCAGAAAATGGGGAAAAAAGTCCCATGAGAAGCAACCACGAGTTCCTTACAGGATACTTGAATGTTACTTGGGAGCAGCAACAGATGTGTCCCATTGAGCTACCTTCAGGCATTTGTGTTTTCCCCAGGATCCAACTTTTGTGCTGATCCCCAGCAATAAAAACCTTCCCCATATATACATTTTGCAGCCTTCCCTGCCTCGTTGTTTGGCATCATTCTAACTCTCATCCCAGCTCCAATTAAGAACAGTTTATAAGGGGAAAAAAGAGGAAGAAAAAGACAGGTTTTTTATTTAACGGCATCCAGAAAGAAATCCATATTTGGCAGTAATTAAAAGCTCTTAGGATCTTTAGGAAAGCCTCAAAATTTTGGGCCTGGCAGTGAGGAGAGAGCAACCCAACAGGGTGAAGATGGTTGAAATCACAATATCTGCATGCTGAGGTGCGAGGAGTGTCCCCTTATGGGCATGGGTTTCTCCTGAAAGAGGATGCTGTGTGTCTGAAGCAGGGTGTGTGCAGTACATGGGTATTGTAATTGCCTTTATGGAGTGAAGTAGAAGTCCAAGCTTACTAATTGGCTGACTGCTGGACTGTCTCCCAGCCATGCTAGCAGCCTCAAGAGAGCCTCTTCCAGGTTCCCTCTTCTCCAGCTCCAGAGCCCCACATTCTGCCATGGAGGTGCCCCATTGCTGACAACGGGGAGTATCTGTAGTAGCTGATAGATGCAAATTACAGGATGTCTCTTTGCAGATATGGCTTTCCTCCAAAGGTGTGCATATGTTTTAGCTGGGAACACAAAGCCAGCTGAAATCCACGGGAAAACTAACCAGTGTGCTTTCCCTCTGAAGAGAAAACTATTTCTGTGGGAACAAAGGGTGAGGCTGTGACATTGCAACTGTTCAGGTCAGTGTGCCCTTAATGGAGACCTTCCCTCAGCTGGAGGTCAGGGCTATGAGCAGGGACATTGCAAATCAATGTCATCTGAAATTAAACAGCTGAAGCCTCTAGTTTTACCCAAGAAATGTCAGTTCCTTTGAGGGAGCTGAAATCAGATGTTCAGAGCAATCCCTGTCATCATCTTAATTACAGTCTGAGCTCAGTGTTGGTCACTGATGTAGGGTCCAATGGACACAACTGACTTCTGCAAGTGAGCTGAAACACTGCAGTTGATTGTCATCTTGTGGCTGTGCTGGGAGCCCTCACTGTAGCATACTGTATCTTTATTTGCACAAAGTCTTGGCCAGATGCCTGGCACCACACCGGCAGACTGGTTCTGTTTCTATTTGTTGATAGATCTCTCTCCTATTTGATACCTTGATTAACATACATTGATTTCTCTTGTTTCTGCTGGGTGCCCTTAACAGCAGCCTAGAAACTGGTTTCTCTAGGTGAGGTTACTGCATTACATTTCAAACCCTCAGCATGTACAGCTATGAACCAACACTAAGCACAACATATATTTTCTGGAGTTGCTTTTCCCTGCCACTTAGTGGCTTTAAATGGCAAAATATTTTTGCAAAGACAAATTGCTTCACAGGTACCGTGCTGAGCTTCTGGAAAGGCTCCAAACACACAGAGGGATTCAGAATGACTCTCTGAATCCCCATCAACAAGGCGAGGTGACCCCAAGCACTTATTTTCCATGTATGAAAATTAGAGGAGTGTGAAGTATTGACAACAAATTGCAGCGCTGTTTCAAGCTCAAGGCAGTCTTGCTGCTGAAAGGCTCAGAGGACTAATTCACAACATCTCAGGTCTCCTAGGAGTATGTTTTGTTTCAAATGCAGCAAAATTAAGGCCATTTTTCAATATGCATTGGCTATTTCTGAGTGGCTCAAGTGGGACTGTTCCCCAGCAAATACAATCTGTGCTAAAACAATGAACTTCTGAATAAGTCTGTGATGCTGCACAACAAACCATTAGTTAATCAAACTGAAGAAGAATGTCTTTATATTTCATAGTGCTTGGAGACACACCTTTATCTGTCCCTAGCCTCTTCTACCTAGTTATAATCTCTAGCACGTGCAGTTTGTGAAGATGCAGGGGGATGTCTGCAGCAGCACAGTCTCCCTTTTTTTTTCCTGGCAGTAGGAAAGCTGTATTGTCTCCGGTTTCTCATACTGGGACAATGTGTTGACCCTCTGGATACTGGATGTTTTCCACTGGGAAGAATAGCAGACAGCTCTCTTCCTTTCCCTCCTTTCTCCTATCAGTTACCTGTCTCTAACTTCCCTCATCTCACAAAGGAGGAGGACTTTGAGCTTTGGGGTTTTAACCCTTTTCTCCCCAGCACTGGTAAGCAATCTAATCCACTACCTATGGGTTCAATATGCATGCTATTTATTAGAATCAGCAGCTCTGTAAGGTTAGGCAAGACGTTGCTTTTCAAGGCCCTGGGTGGCTCTAAACATTATTAAACATGGTCATTAGAACATGCTTTTCCAACCACTGAATGGCTGTGAACATTAAATATTTTGTTTTAATAAGTGCTTGCTTTTTCAGCTGCTGAGTGGCCTTAATCTTTTTTTTTTTCCCTCATTAAAAATGTTGTTTTTCCAGCTCATGAGCCACTGAAAATACTGTTCTGTTTTTTTCTTTTTCCTCATTTTTTTCCTTTCTTTTTTTCTCAATTCACTGATCAGTCTGTTTTTATTAAAAAGAGTGAGAATTTTGGAGCCTTTGGCTAAAATAACTTGTTTTCAGCTACTAGGACAAGTATAGGGCAAGGCTTAAGATAACATAAAATCAAACCTTGCTTGTGTGAACAAGTTCCTCTGAGATAAGAGCATGCAAACTATCCAAACATCAGCAGATTGTTTCTGTGTGCTCTGAAAGGACTGATGAATCACACTGCTGCATGCCAGTTTTCCCACCTGCCAGTCAAACACGTCCTATTGTGTCACCTGTATAGATTCATGAGGTGAGATATGAAGCAATCCTAGGGTCAGAGGTGAAGCATGTGTGTTTTGAATTAAGAATGAAGATGAGAAGCTTGGCTTAAGTTTCATTCCCCTTCTTTGTTCTGTATGGGAGACATGTTACTTAAGAAGAAAGGTAATTAGGACGAAAGGGTTTTTGCCAAAGCATTAGACTGGAAAGATCTACTTCTATTGCAGGTTCATTGTATCGCCATGAGAGAGTCAGTTGTGCCATGACTGTTGCCTAACCACAGCCTTCACAAACTACTTGGCATGCTTTGCTATGCCCCACTTGACCTCCAGCTGTCCTTCCAGGAGGAAAGAAGTCTCCTGTTGGTCCAGTGTTGTATCTGCTGGTATAAGACCTCAAGTGTTGCGTCTCAAGAAACATTAACTGTCTCTGTTTAGGCAAATGGATTGCAGTCTTGGTCATTCTGCCTAGTTTCCCTACAATAGTAAACCCCAGAAATCTGCTGGAGGTAGAGGCTGCCCCTTACAATATGTGCTACCATTCCTGCTCTCAAAGGTCTCTGGTTTTCATGGTTGCTCTAATGGAGGAGGAGACATTGACAGCATAGAAGGCAGTTGCCATGAAGTGACCAACACCTTGCTCAGCTGGAGAGCTCTCCTTAGTCCAAAAAATGGCAGCTTTCCCCTGTGGCTGGGGCATTTGGCTTTCTGCAGCTTCTAAATCACCCACTTGGAATGCACTGTGCATCAGCCTGGAAGGGAGTCAAACCGTTTTATGAAAGCTGCAATTAGTGGCTTCCCACAAATAGCATCTAGCACTGACAAGTGGCTGCTCTGTAATGCTGTTTATGGGCTTGTTTCAGGTAATGGAATTTCATTGCCTTTCAGGTGCTCTCGCCACAGGAAGCATATTTATTTTTTCAGCTATGTGATTTTTTCCACTAAATTGCACAAATCATTATATTTGGGCAAGTACATTGGAAACATTTTACTCTGCATTTATTTTGCAGCTCAAGTCCTTCATGAAAGGAAGAATAAATATGTTCTTCTAGGCAAACAACTGAGGCGAGAAAGCAATGAGAGAGCAGAGATAGTGGGGAAGCAAATCCTGGTCTTCACATGTAATAAATCAGTGTATCTGCACTGACTTAGTGTACCTGTGCTGATTGGTACTGGCTGAGGAGTGGATCCAAAATTTCCCCTGTCTCCATCCCCTGCTGTGGCAGCTTCTAGAGGCCACTATCTGAACCCAAGTCTGGATCTCTTGGATATGTGGATGACTTTCTTGGGAGATCAGACTGTGAAGTGATGTAGAGAGTTTTCTGACTCTTCTCCTGCATAGTTATAGGAAGTTAGATTTGTAAGAAAAGAGCAAAATCAAACTGAAAGTTCAAACTGAGCGGATAACTATGTTGTGTTGAATGTGGGAACAGAAGGCAAGAGCAAGTCACATTGGTTGTGGCTGGCTCATGTAGTATAACTGTTTATAAGAAAGCTGGAGAGGGACTTTTTACAAGGGCTCGTAGTAACAAGGGGAAATGTCTTTAACCTGCCATAGGGAGATTGAGATGAGCTCTTAAGCAGAAGTTCTTCCCTGCGAGTGTGCTGAGGTGCTGGCACAGGTTACCCAGAGGAGCTGCGGCTGCCCCATCCCTGGCCGTGCTCAAGGGCAGGTTGGACAGTGTTTGGAGCAACCTGGTCTAGTGTCCATGTCCTTTGCAGGGGCATTGGAACTGGATGAACTTTAAGGCCCTTTCCATGGCATCCAGCAATCCACAGGACCTCCCTGTGTGACCTATGCTCTGCAGAGTCCTGCTGGGCTGATTGCATTGGCATTTGATAGGATAAATATCATAGAATCATGGAATAGCTAGGGTTGGAAAGGATCCTAAGATCATCAAGTTCCAACCCCACTGCCATATGCAGGGACACCTCATGTCACCTAAAAATCCCACATGAATATCTGTGAAAAGGAAGCCTGTGAGATGTGATCACTTACATTGAGCTTGCTCAGTCACAATTAGACATGAAGAGCATTTGTAAGGAAAGCTGAGCATCATACTGCATAACATCCTCTTTTGTTCACGAGTCTTGCTGAAATCATAAGCCTCAAAGGGAAAAGAAGGCCTTGAACTCAAGAAACAGGTGAATAAAAGGCAAAGTAGTTGCTCCAAGGGGGGAAAACTTGAAATCAAGGTTGCAGAAAAACAGGGCTCTTAACAGGATAATGCAGGTAATACCGTCACAGAGCCTTAAAACAATACGCAACTAATTAACTCAAATATTTGCTGACAGTGTGGGTTTTGAGGAAGGGGGGCATGGAACTTCATAAAACTTAATTAACTCATAGAGTAAATCAGTTTCATTCATTGCTACAACAGAGCCAATCAAGATAGGCTTACTGTTTGCTCATTTGGAAAACGATTAGGATTCCCATTTAAACTTAATTACAGTGCAAAGGCTGACAATTAGTATCTTTGTGGAAGCCCTGGGTGCCACAATATCTCAGTTGAACATGTGCCTATAATTATAGACATCATTTTCTTAGCAGAAAATCTTACCCATTTATTACCTGGATTTCATGTCTGTAATTAGAGATAGTAGAAATAAGAAAAATTAAGAGGAAGGCTGGTGCTAAATTACTTTGGATCTTTCCATGTAAATTACTTTGTGCAACTGTTTGCCACAAATTAAAGCTTTGGTTTATACTTTATACTCCTTGTGAAAGGGAATTTGTAGATGTACAAAGGAATCAAACTAGCCACATGGGTCATACTGTGACACCGCCAAGAACACCAATGCCTCAGAGCGCTTTGGTTCATAACCCTTCCTCATATCTCCCTGACTAAAATAAGTTTCTCGTATTACACAGGCTTGTACTTATCACCTGAGTGATTGTAGAAGCAAGCTGTTGAGAGAAACTTGGTCAGTCACTTTGGAAACTCACGTGATCTGAACCACAACTGAATAGGCCTAGCCTGTTGACCAAAACGAGCCACATTAGTATTAAATCTTGCAAGAAGTGTTTGACTACAGTCACGTGTAATACTGCAAAACAAATGATAAGCAATAGGGATTCTTCCCGTTTGCCAGCACAGATTCCGCCAGCATAGATTCCTTCAGCATAGATTCCTCTGACTCCTTGCATCCTGGGGCTGCACCATGGCTGAGATAAGCGAAAAAGAAAGTTCAAAACATTTTACAGATATTAATTACAGATAAGGCAGGAGGCAAAATGAGGATTTAAGAAACACAAGCTTGCTTCAGCTGGATTTGTCGATGTCCCTGCGCCTCTTTTATCCCATGGGCTTGTGAGGAAGCCATGGGAGAATGCCCTTTGCAGGGAGCAGCAGCTCAGCACAAGCCAAGGGCTAAACAGGCATCACATTTAACAAAGTTAAATTAGAGGCTTCCCTTCATTTCTATTGCATTTATTTCCAGACCAGGGTGAAGGAGGTGGAAGAATGCAGGACTCAAACCTTCTCGTATTTGTTTCACACAGGATGTGTCTGATGTTAGAGCAACATCTGAACCTCCTGCGGGAAATGGTGCACAGAACTTTGGGATTGAGGCATTGTGTTTCTTTGAACAGAATTTTTACTCCCTACCAAATGAGTTGTTGAATTTGCCTTGGATACAGATGACTTGCAGGGGGTAGAAAGGATAAATTTTCCACTTACATATCCTTTTTTTTGCCTATGATCAATGAAGAAATGCTGCATTTGATATTTCGTCCTACTTTTACTCTGCTTCCTGAAGTGAGCACTGGCCTGAAGTTGGGAGGGGAAAAAGCCAGCTTTATTAGGTCAGATAATCCATATGCACCAGAATCAGCAAATAGTGTCAGCAGGACTTCAGGGTGCACTTTTGTAGCTGATTCCTGCGGAAAGGCAGATGGGAGTCTAGAGGCAGAAAAGCCTTTTCCTTGGTTCTCGAGAAGTATTAACTTGTGTTTTCATTCAGTTTGTTTCATAACTGCAGATAAAAGGGAAGAAAATCAAGGTCTGAGCATTGGCTGTACCCTTTTGAAAGTTTACTGCTCAGGTGCTTTTAATATTGCCTGAATGCTGAGCGTTTTGCAAGGAGGATAAAACCTGTGATGGAAATAATAAACCATGAAAAATAAGTCCCTACATTGTTTGAAGTGCTTATAATGCTGAAGGTCTTTTCTTTAGTTTCTTATATTTTATACACTGGAGGTTTAGGTAGACATGGAGCTTGCATGGTAATATTGTGTTGCTTTGGAAAAACTGAGAGGTGAGGGTTTTGATGCCTTGGCTGCTAGCTGCCTGGCAGCAAGAAGCTCTTTCAGATGTCAACAGAGAATCCTGCTTATCTCCAGGCAAGGCAAAGCCCTGCAATACCAGATAACTGCTTGAGTGTGACAGCGGGAGGGCTTTCACATGTCTTCTCAAATGGCAGCTCAGTGTTGGAGCATCTGTATCGCTCCAGACAAGTTAAAACAGGGCCCTGTTCTAACTTGTACCCTTGCTGTAGTTTTCAATGCAGAATGAATGAGCTTTCTTTTGAAATAATGAACTACAAATTCCCCTCCTGGCCAAAGAACTGTAGTAGGTGGACGAGAGGAAGAAGAAAGAACTGCTCAGCGAATAAGATACTAGTAGGTGTGTGGAAGCAGCTGATTTGCCAAACCCACTTGGATTCACTACACTGAGCTGAACGAAGTTGGGAAATCAGGCAGGGTTTGATTGACTGGAACTTGAAAAAGCTCATTTGGAATGCCAGGTATCTTCAACCAACCCACAATTAAGTGATTAGCTGCACTGATTGGATGTTCAAAGACATATACAGCATTGAGAAATATTCTAACTTGTTTTAAGTAGTTGAAAAAAGAGAAAGGAGAAAGCTCAAGGAAAGGGGAATCCTCGTAACAGAAGGAAGAAGGAGGGTATGAATGGATAGGGATTTGTTATCAAACAGCAGTTCAGACCTATTCACTGATTTCATGCAAAACTCATTGTTCCACTTCAGTGTTTACTACAAGAGTCCCAGGTATGAAAACAGATACAGAAACTTAACAGCATGCAGGTCTTTGTCATCTGGCAGTAGAGGCATATGAAATCCCAGGCAGGAGCTGCAGTTATCTACATGGCTCCTGCCTTTGAAATAAAGAGAATCAAAATCCCACAGATGGGTTTTTTAGTGTTCAAAATCCAACACTTTAATGTGTGGTTAAAGGCCACTGGCCTCGGGAAGATAGGCAAAAAGATTCAGGAGCAGACATACACTGAAAACAGCCTCTTGCAAGCTTCATAGAGCTACAATTATATCAAACTACTTCAGCATCAAAAGCCTGTGGTTGCATTCGCTTTCATCCGTCACCCACTTTCCATATAATTTTTGGTTTTTTTTCAGAAGACAGTGACAGAATTGTGTGCTTCTGTCCTAACCAGAAGCAGTCTGAACATCACTGTTATTTTAACATTTCTGAATCAGTTTTATAAATGGGAGAAGTTATACCTAGTCAATGTGAGTTTTGAAAAGCACATTGATTTTCATATCCTTATCTGAATTTAGCCTGTGTATGTTAAGTGATTACTCTGTTTTTAACTCTTGGATATGTGCTAGTCTTATAGTCAACAACCTTGCACAGGTAAACACCAAGAGATGTCAAGAAAAGTCCATTTCTTTTTACTGAGTGTTAATGTTACACAGATATGAGAAAAAAATTTAGTATTGCCATAACTTTGAGTAAAACTGAGCAAAGAGGGACTTTTTGGTCCTTCTTTTTCCCTGCTTTTGCTCTTTACAGCAGGTTTTTTTACACCAGAATTATTAGCTCTGCTATTCAAAAATGAAAGTGACTTCAGTTGTGAAAAAATCTATAATGGAAGCACAGATTTGATGGCTAGTAGAGAAGACCTCGGTTACACGCGTACCTTAGATGCATCGGTGTTTGCATTAAGCAAGGATGAGAAGCAATGGCTGAACTCTCTCTAAGCTCCTCTGCAGGATGACTGTAAAAATGTTTCTGAGAGAACTCCAGGTATAGCTTATGCAAAATATTAATCCAGGTGTTCAAACCCAAGCAATTTACTTCTGATGCAGAATGCATCGTATTAGTGAGATGGAAGGACAGAAAATTAAAGATGACATGGCTCAGATCATTTTGGATTTGGTATTTGGTTTTTTTAAGTGCCTTACTTTGAAAAGGAAGCACAGAAATAAGTGCTTTCTGAATACACTATTAACTGGAAAGTATTTGAAGTGAAGTTTAGTGCATATGAAAAATATCCTTGGGAACTAGTTCTAGATATTATGCAAAGTGAATCTGGCAGAAGTGATGGGTAGCAGAAGAGAACTGTTAAACAGTTTTGCTGTGTCTTAACACGTGTTTTCTGCAGGAGGAAGCCTTTAATGCTGGGCGAATGGGAGCTTGCAGAGGGCTGCAGAAAGGAGAGCCAGCTTTGTGTAAGAACACCTCATCCAAGGATATGAGCCAAAGAAACACAGTAAGTGGGTCCAGCTCTGTCTCCAGTGCAGCTCAGTACTGTGCACTGCATGAGCATTGTTTGCTCTTGGCTACAGTCAGGCTGTGTCCATCAATAAGTGCTCCCTGCAGGAAACCCTGGAGGTGACCACTTCAAGTCACACCTGGTCTGCAAGCTGATTATCTTCTTGTAAGGGGAAAATGAATGTCTAATTTTGTGAGGAAGTATGATTTGAATCTCAGCGTAACTTGACTCCTTGGATCGGGAGAGATAGCGTATGGTTTTTGAGACAGAAACATATCCTGTTCTTGAAGTGGCTGGGGGAAAGCAGCGATCTGTGTGGGAAAGCTGGAGAAATAGTGAGAGGGAAAGGAAAAATTACATGCATTAGTGGTTTATGCCTTCCAGACATTTACAAACTCTGGGTAAAGCAAATCAGAGGGAATTTTAGTCATTCCAAGGAGGTGGCATGATTTAAGAGGGACAAGGGTTGCAGTTTGCTCTATGGTTTAACCCACAAGTAAAACTTCCATTGCCCAGTTGAATATCTGGAAGGAATTTGGGGTTGTGTTTTTAGGAGGACAGACATTAATAAAGCGTTGCTTTACTGCTTCAGTGACCTATCACCTCAGCGTTGCCTTGGCCTTGTTCTGCTCATGGTAGGGAGAGGTTAATGTGCAAAACACACCACAGCTTCAACAGATTTGGGGGAAACAAAGACAGTCACACAGCTGCTGCACTTCT
This sequence comes from Forpus xanthops, assembly GCA_032466535.1. Lineage (NCBI taxonomy): Eukaryota > Metazoa > Chordata > Aves > Psittaciformes > Psittacidae > Forpus > Forpus xanthops. The sequence continues at coordinate 21,814 of JASSUY010032169.1, forward strand.
GATTGTTTTTTTTTATGCATTGCATTGCTCTTTCTTGCTGCTGCACACTTTAAAGACCATCCAACCCATTCTTCCTTGCTGGCCTACTCTTTGCCTTACACAGAGTTAAAAACAAGACAATGTGCAACTGAAGGGCCTGTGTCCATCATCAGCCCATGACCTAATAAAATGAAAGCTCTGAATGGTACATGCCCCTTTAACAGTCTCCTGTTTCATTCAATGACTTCTTTCGTACCTTTTCCTAAATATCTGCTACATTAGAGTAGGTTTTAGAGCATTCCTCTATTTCACTTGCAAAGGCCACTTTTATTTTACTGCATAGTGTTATCCCAAGGCTGGGGTAAATCCTTTTAGTATTGTGTTCTTCATCTAGCATTTTTCCTTTTCAGTTCCATTCCATTCTCTCCTTATATTTTCCATATCCTTCACATTCCAAAATATTTTTCTGTTTTGTTTTTTGACATGTAAAGATATGATGCATTTATCAGTAGCAAAAAACCCTCTCAGTCTGTTTTGTGATGAGCAACAGATGAGCATGAGAGCAGTGGAAAAAAAAATCATTATACTCTTCCTTCTATCTTGAAGGACATTAAAAAAACGGAGAAAAAATACTTGGAACTAGGAAGAGAACTTCAGTCTACTGAGGGTTTAATATTTATCCCTATTTTATTAGGAAGGGGAAACAGAGGCAGAAAGACTTGCCCAAATGCGTCAGTCATTCAGCCTAAACAGATGTGCTGGCATGGTTCTGGCGTCTTTCACAAATACCAAGACTCATTTTGATTGTGAAATACTTGCTGAAGCACATTATCAAGGAGCCTCAAAGGGGTTTCATTTCAGAGCTAGAGGTTTGAGACTGCCTGATGTGAAAGAAAAGTAGATAATACCTCATATTTCAATCAGACCGTGAGCAAGGACCCAGAACAATTGAATTTGGCTCCTTTGCCCTTTATGACATGCTTCACATCTTCATACAGCACTAGGACAGCGTATAAGCCAATGGAAACTGGAGCAAACTTGCACTCTTGCAGCAAAGGGTAGCATTAAGAGTAACTGGACTTAGACTCATGGGCAAATTTCAACAGCTCTTTCTGATCCATCTAGTGGGGGAACATAATCAGGGTCATTTCATACCTGTCACTTCAGGTGTAAAGTGATTTTAGTGATGATGGAAATCTCCAAAGTGATGTTTTCTTGGTTTGCTTCCTTCCTTCTGCTTCTCTCAGTACAGCCAGCTAAAGTAATTGGCTTGCTGTCTAGGTTATAATTTGGTTCATGATTAAAGTCCTCCTTTTCCATTGTGCTCTCATTCCAAAGGGAATTTAACAGACAGGAGATAATTCCTAACTCTATATTGTCAAGGCAAGACATGGAGTTGCAGTGCCAGGTACTGAGAGTAGTTAAGTGGATGATCACAGCTCCATTTGCAAGACAGACACTTCAGAAAGCCAGAACAAAATGTGTTCTGCATGGCATCAAAAGACAATATAAAACTCCAAAATGTATCAGAAGCTGCTTAGCCAAGGCAGAAAAGAAATCAATACAGGCTACTAAATTAACTTCAGAAGCAGAGTGAGTGTTGATTCCCCATCTGCAGGTGCCTTGTAACTTCTGGAAGGAGAACTAACATCTTTGTGCTGGTTCAGGTGTGCTACAGGATGCTTCACTCCTTCCAGGGAGTACAGTGTCAAATACACTGCTTTAGGAGTGCTCTGATAAGGCTTTCACACCCTCCTTAGATAAGAGTCAAAGTCTGGATATATTTGATATCTCAACAAGATCACACAGGAGAAAATATGTGCTGTTATGAAAACAAATGAGGTATGCATACAGTAGCCTAAAAGGTCCATTTTACTCGGTTACGCTGATTTTCTTATGGATAAGGTTACCATTGTTATTTGAACAACGTGTAAAACTTTTTTAATAACTTTCATTTTTAAAAGGGGTGGAGAAATCTAAATTGCAGGTATTTTCATTGTGACTAGTTTCAGAAAAACGCCTTGCAAGCACATTTCTGTAAAGACAACAGTTTGACAGTAGCCAAAGCAAGCAGCAAAACATGTGAATGCCTCCAGAATGCTTCCAGGGTTTTGTTCCGCTGCCAAAAGCTGAGACGTAGATTCACAGCATGAGGCAGCAAACTTCTCTGGCTTTCTGTGCTCACACATGAGGTGGATTTAACATAAGAGGCTGTTATGTTTTCCTCATTTCTCCTTTTCCATTACTCACTCAGGATCTTGGTTTAGCAAACTAAGGGAGTAATATGGAGGTAATTCCTGCCCTAATGATGCTGAAGGCAGATGAAACAACTTTGCCAGTCACAGCACATATTTATCAGAACATCTGTGCTTGTGAACCCTTTGGAAAGACCAGTTTCAGTGTGTTTCATCAGGCTGTGTCTCTCTTGGGCCTGTGGATGGCTGGATATTGGGAGATCTCAGATAATGTGTGTTCTTCCAAAGGCTATTCAGAATATAGGGTCAAGATGCCAGAAGGACATATAGTTTCTGCTCAGGAGGAACTGGATAGGTACAGGTACTTCATTTATCTTTCTGCCTTGTTCTTTCCAAGAACTTGGAATAAGCTCTGCAACTCAGTAGTACAGGGGCATTAGGCCCTAAGAAGCAAATGAATCACATCATCACAGGGCAACCTTTCTTAACCTCCCTTTCAACTTGCCTGCTCCCTGAGATCCTCCTCAGCTAATGGGAGTTAATTATCTCTAGGGTAAGGAAATCAGCTGTAATTCCTGGCTGTAAGGGTTTAGTTTCTTAGATATCATCATTGGCATTGGGAATCTGACAGTAATTAAAGGTCGTTAGCCACTGCTTGGTGAATATAAACCTCTTCAGACAATGATTTTGGTTTGCTGCTAGTCTATTACCCTGGAGGAAGTGAGCTGCTGGGGACTACTGCATTTGCACCTTGAGCCCTTTTCTAGCCCTCAGCATAGCTCTGGCCTTCATAGACACTTAGAGGGACACTTTCGTGAAGCAACTGTGAGGGCTCCCTGTACCAAATCCCGGTTCCCAGTTCATGCAATGGCTGGGGATACAGGCTTGGAGTCTATGGAGCGTGTTTCCAGGATGACTTTTGTCTGTCCAGTACATAAGAGGTATGTGTGTTGTTGGCAAGCATAATATCCCAGATCTGTATGAGTGGAAGTAGATCCTTCCAGAGAGGAACTTTGATCACCCATGTGTTATTTTGTTGTATACAGACGCCAACTTTCATAAAACCTATGGTTTAGTTTCAGATTAAGTTGAAAGTTTTGCTCCTGTTTACTTTGTATCACTTGAGAAAGGTTGACTGGATCTTTAAAAGACTGATTGACTCCTTAAAAGCCCTGATTAAATCAAACTTTAGGAATCATTTGGTAGAACCCTGGCATGAGTCAGCAGTTGGAAATCTTAATTTGACTGTCTTCTGTTCCAGTTTTGCTTATAAATTGAAACAAGCAGACAGCAATGTTCTGTCATCTGCTGTCCTTCAATTAATTAGGTCATGGGAGGTATTATTACACAATGAAGTGATTTCTGAGGGATTATTTGGAGAATGGCTCCTGTGGGTCTCTTGCCTGTGCAGGAGTGGGAGCAAGTTATGAAAGCAGAAGGGTGGCAAAATGTCAGGGCCTGGAAGCTTGGATGGGAACATGAGGACTTCAGGGTGGAAAGGGAGCAGTGTGGGTACTCTCATGGCATACAGCAACTATCTTAGGGCCACAGGCCAGAAGGAGGGAAAAGCGGCGTAGAGATGCTAGTCTCAAAGGACAAAGATGAGAGCTGCCTACTGTGTAGCCTTGAGAGCTGAAGGAAACTGCTTTCTGCTCTCCAGAGCCAGCTGGCTTTGCAGTAAGTCAGATGAGATTCCAGTTTTTCCACAGAAAACAGACTAAGCGTCCACTTTGAAAACTTTGCAAATGGAGCCACGACTGACTCCTGTAAAACACAGGTTGTCCCCCGTGTAATTCTATGCTGCAACAACAGAAACATCAACAAGCAAGTGATCCGGTATCTCAGATTTCTCTAAGCCTTATATTTTAGACAGTTCTAGCCTTTAACTGTGCAGCTTGTTGGGTACAGATTTTCAGAGTTTGGGCAAACAGGCAGAGGGTAGTCACCTTTGTTTTGGAGCTATATCAGTAAGTCCTACACCTCTTACCCAGATCATCTCCAGTCTCTCCCTCCTTTTTCTGCTTCTAAAGGGCCACAGATAGAGATCACAAGTTAGAGATAGGAGAAGCCGTCTTACTACATGTTCATGCACGTAGACTATTTCCCAGAAGCAAATGCATTTTTCTAATCTCAAGAGTTTGCTTTGTGCATTGAGATCAAACCTTGAGCAATAGAAATTCACTGCCAGACTTCCCCTTTGCTATGCATGAATTCTGCATATCAAAGGTATCGGTATTCATCTGTATAAACTGATTTATTAGAACTTGTGAAACCAGGATTTATTCACATGACACTGCAGGTAAGCAGCATGGTTTAACTGTAGGATGGCATCACTGGAGGGCATTTCACTTGTGTAATATCTAAACAGAGTCAGAAATGGGGAGAAACATCTCGAGTAGCCAATGGCATAGTGGGGGTGATTTCTGCTAGGTATTTTGGGCATCAAACAACTCCTTGGTTCTGTCCGACCAGCTTTGAAAGTAACTATTTAAATGAAAAATGTTCAAATACTCAAAGCTTATGGTTTTGAAAGGTCTATAATAGTTAACACTTGGAGCCGTTCAAGTTCTACCACTATTGAAACAAGCCTCCTGTTTTTGTGTTGTGTGTGTATTTCTGTGGTACCCAAAGGACAACTCAGATTTGCTGTCTGTAGCCACTTTCATTGCGTTGGGTGGTTAGACTGACAGCTTCGATGTGTCTGCTTCTGCCATGAGGGTACTGTCCCACTGAGAGCTGAACTGGCACCAGCACCCATGTTTCGAATATCCCCAAAGAACATTCAAACAGGACAGGACAATGCTTTGCATGTGACTGCAGCATCAGCTGGAGCAGAACTCTCTACATTGATGCTAAACCAAGAACCTGATTGTCTCTGAGGTGCCAAGTTGTCACTGGAAGCTTGAAAAGCCCTTAGCTCCCCCTCAAAGTTATGGAAATCACAAAATCATAGTTTCTTAAAGGATGACTTCCTTAATTTTAGACTGTACTGGAACTGCCAAACTGAGGTGAATTATACACAAGCATGAGAGGCCATCAAATCCCAAAGACTTTTAAATTACCAATATATTTCAGATGCAGAATCTTTACTGTTCAATCTTCTTTCCTGCTTTGTGACATAATACTAGGTACCTAATCGCATTCTCTGTTAGATTTGCTTTTTACTGAAATAGTGTGCTTGCTCTCCTGAATAAGCTACTCCTAGGGCTCGTTCTGATCACAGGATTCCAGCTATATAACCTTGAAACAGATGCCAACCAATGGAAGTCAAGTTCTTTACAACTGAATGAAAAGAGAGCTGAATCATACTTTGTGTTTGCATTCATGTCTGTTAAAATCAGGGAAAAGGAGCTTTTCAAAAAGGGATGAAGGAGAGATGTCATATGAGGCAAATGCTCTGATAATGATATCTGAGCATGCTTCTTATTTGGTTTTTGAAGTGTAAAATATTAAGCTGGTCAGTGAGGGAATGGAACAGGTAGAATTAGGGATTCTTAGGAGTTTATATTGCTCCAGAGGAAAATGAAATCTAAGATGTGCCTATATAGCAATGTGGCTTGAATTCTTAAAGCAGTGTTAAGCGTGTATAGGTAACTTTGCATTCAGTCAAAGAAATAGATCAGTTGAATTTTCCCCCCTGCACACAAAAATCCCTTTTGGGTCTGTGCGTGTAGGTGTATTAACTCAAGATTTCTTATTCATAGAATTGGTTTGAACAACCTGAAGTTTTCAACAGCAATAAGTTATTTATGAAGGTAAGAAATAGCCATGACTCTTATTCAGTGCAGGTATACTGGTGTTTGGTTGAGATGGGGATGGTTTTTAAATCTCATTGACCTGACGGACGAGGAAGGGAAACCATGGGAGATGAAGACACCCCACCAGAAAGAAGCTGCCTCCTTCTTGTATCCTGGAAGCCTCTCTGATGCAGATGTGGCAGCAATAGCAAAACCTGTTTTGTGATCCTGTCCCATGAAGAAGCTGTATCAGCAGCCACACAAAAGAGGTATTGGGGAGCCAGGGAGAAGAGGCACTTGAGAATAGCAAACATTATCTATCTGTCCCAGCAAAGTGTCTTAGTTACCTGTGGATCTCACTGCCTAAACCCTATCAAAGTAAAAGCACAGCACTGCTATCTGTTGTTGCTCTGGTTTGGTTTTTGTTTTCAGAAAGATTCCAGCATGTTGGGTTATGGTTCGGAAACCCTGCAATACTTTGACAGAAGATGCTTGTTTACAATGTTAATCAGTTGACAGTTCATGTATCCATCTGACACTAAGGACTGCGTGAGTGGCTGTGATGGAGCACATGAGGATTATTATAACCCTTGTCACTAGGGGAGCCAGCCTACCACCTGCAGAACAACTCTGTTGGGGATGGAGGGAATCAGAATCTCTCCTGAGATGTCAGAAGTCCAGAGACTGCTCTGCTTGGGGTGAGATTTGACTTTGTGAGAGAGGTTTGTCTACTTTTCTACCCCATCTCATTGTGGGGAACACACAAACCAGTGGTTAAAAAGAAGGGAATTCTTCATTGACAGAGAAGAGTTGCTCTGGAATAACCTCGAGACACCAACAGTAGTGACAAAAACTGAACTGTTTTTAAGATATAGATCAATTAATCAATGAGATACTAGTGCTAAGGATCTATAGTGATCCTAATAAGGGTTGACAGCGTTACAAGAGATATTAAGCCTGATTAGTGCTGGAGCCAATTGCACTCAATGGATCTTGGATCTGACCCATGGTGTCTTCTTCTAGTAGAGCAGCAGTGTGGCCACACTGGTGTCACTCCTGATTTGCACTTGTGGAAAAGGAGAATGGAGCCAGTGTAGTTTCAGGGTATTTTCTGTAATACCCTATTCTTGTTTTATAGAATCCCACTGGTTTTCTCCCTCTTAAGATTTTCACGTAAAAGGTTCTTTTTGGAAGGCTAAGAGTATTCAGGAGGGAGGAGGTGGTGAAGCAGCCAAAGGTGTGTGATAAATTAATGTAATTTCTCTGCTTTGCACTTACTGCTCAGAGGTATCCCCTCTCCATGTGCAGCAGATGCATTGGTATGCAGTAATAATGATAATATAGCATCAGGATAAACAGAGATGGAAAAACCCCACCATCTGTGGCCCATACTATTTCTAGATATGTTGCATTGCCACATCTGGCTCCATGTTAGCAGAATAGTGTTCTTTCATGCTATTTTTACTCCAGACTTTCTTTTCATAGGACTTTTGTTTGACTTCTGACTGCCTCTCCCTCCTCCTCTCTGCCTCTAACTGCACTCAACATGTTTCGGGCATGACAGTGAAAGTGTAAAATCAAATCAGCAGGCCAGTCACAGAAGGAGGGAGAATGTAGACCCTTTGTTTTACAAATCCACAGTTTCTTTGGTTATTCTTTCTGGCCGAAGGAGCTGATTTGGCCATTTCAATCTGCTGAAATTACTGCTGCTAAAATAACCTTCCAGACTTCTTGCTCTGGCCCTGCCTTGTGGAGTAAACCTCTCAGTCAAAGCAAACTTGTTTTCCTTTAAAGCCACATGTTCAATTTCATTCTGTTATCCTTGTCTTACCCACTTAACCCTCATCCACTGCTTCTCTATTAAAGTTTGGAATAAGAGCTGCTTGTTTCACTTTGGACCAGTTACCCAATTGTCAGGGACAAATTAAAGTGTAATATGCCAGGAGCGTAGGTGTGCTCATTTCTTCCTTTGCCCAAAAGCTCACTGTGCAAAGATAAGTAAGGGCAGGTGATTTGTTCACAGATTTTGCTATCGTTAAGACCCATGGTTGTTGTCTTCCATCTTCCACATTGGTAATGAAAACTAAAATTGGAGAGAGGTTCTAAGAGCCAGATTTACCAGTTACTTGATCAAGCAATGTTTTGTCGTGTTTTGAGATTCCTCAGTTGGAAGATGCACCCCATAAATAACCACCCAAGAACCCATGAGAATGAAGATTTTCTTCCCATAACAGATGATTAGCAGAGAGATGCCAGTGAGATGATTTTTACTAATCTACAGTAGAGTTTTGTTCTACTTTTCAACTGTACAAGTCCTGCATAGTCTCTGCTCAAGAGGGAGCAAAAGGCTATTCAAAACCATTTTTCCCTTTTCTCCCAGACAACAGCATGAAGATGGCATTGCCCTTCCAAGAGCTTCTGCAAAGAGTCTTACTTGGCCTCAAAGACATTTCTAGGGAGAAGTTTCCAGTCTTTGTATTTATGCAAAACTAATATAGGAAAATTAGTGCTGTACTCCTGGAGTGAAAACTGTAGAAACTGTTTTTAACAGATTTTTGTCTTGCTGACTGACTTGCCCTTGGTGCAGCAGTAAGTAGTTATGAGCAATTTGGCAATGTAGTACTTCATTTTGGGGGAACCCGTGATTCAATATATAAGCACGAGTTCATCTGCAGTGGACTATTTTTAATATCCCTGGACCTGCAAGAATATGTTTAATTAAAGCCAGAATGAAGTTTCTGTGCTCATTTTTAGGCTTCTTGTTCCCAAAGCAGCTCTGTATAAATGCTTTTATGAAATATTACGAGACTGAACGACTTTAGATGAGAATACCAAGCCAAAACTGGAGTTTTTTTTTTTTTTTCCTGAAAATATGCGAGACAAAATATGGAACCAAATGTTTGATGTTTCCTGTGATCCTCAGTAATGTGAGGAATGTATACAGCAGCTTCTTCACAAATTGTGTTGAGGAAAACCTTCATGGCCAAAAGCAAAGTAATAGGTAAAAATACCAGTGAATAATGGGTGCAACGTGCTTACACATAGTCCTGCAACAAAAATGAACACTCCTTCGCTTTGTACCTTTGTGGTTTTAATAATCATATTCAGATAGCAAATCTGTGAAAGTCCAGATGAAAAGTATCTGGGTAGCCCCATTTGTCCATTGTAGGTGCTGTTTCCTGTCACTTGTGTGTTTTATGCATTCTAATTAAAAATATTTAGAACTAATTCTGACATTACAAATATTTAAGCTTTGGAAATAATCTTTTGTTCCTTGGAATTAAAATAAACACCATTCAGCCACAACAGCTTTAACTTTTGTTCCTTTTTGGTTTGTCTCTTACTTAAAACAGTAATAATAAAAACCATTCTGTCTTGCTTAGGCATTTCAGGAGTCAGTACTAACTAAGCACAGAAATTCCTTTCTGTAGGCAGCCAGAGTTGTTAGAAACACTGAGGTGTTCCTATAGTAGGTGCAAAATATACTCAGTTATATTTTCTTTAGAGTCCTCCCAGCCCCACTGGGAGCACGTGCACTACACAGGACTATGGAGAGATGTTCATGGATAGGTGACAAAATTGCAACTGCACTTCTGCATCGGATTTCCAAATCGTATCAGGTTCATTCAGCAAGGTAATTCAAAGGCTATCTAGGCTTTGATGGTTGCACAGTTTACAGGAAGCAAAAGCTGTATTAATAGTGTCAACAGATGCTTTTGTGTGAGCCATACAGTATAAACACTTCTAAAGCTTCTGCTTTGCTGAGATCTGATCTCACAGTGCCCCCACCTTTTTACGATACCAACTTTGTTCTCCAATGGGTATCTATATTGATTTTTTAACATTAATATACAAGAATACCATTATTTATATTTTTATTTATCTTTTGTTCTATTCCTCATCCTGTTTTCCAAATTAGAATTTTCTAGTTGGTGACTATTTGAGATGGATTAATCTCCACTTTGCTTGCAAAATATCACAACTAGATCAAATTTTCATAGAAGGTCAAACTGCTATTTTACCACTTTGAGCTAGAACTGTGATACTGAGGTGCAGTGAGATGCTGTAATGCTATATGGCTGTCAGAAGGACTAAAGTATTCATAACTGGGCTATTCAAACAGACATACCAATTATAAGTGAAGTCCAACAACTGGAAAAGATATGTTTTCCAACTTGACACATTTCATTATGCCTTCCTATTGACTGAATGATTGCAAGAGATTTCTTGGTTGACATAGGGTGAGTTGATTGGCATAAGTGGAATGTCCATGTTAGAAGAAACAGTATCTTGATGCTATATTGACTTTCTTAAGTGCCTTTTCAAAGAAACAAGTATTTCTTTAGAACAATTGGTGGAAATTGTCTACAGCTTGGCTGACATGCAAACAGTTCCTCACAGCTCTATCAGGATGAGCAGGAAATGAGCTGGAAATTTTTGGCCTTTTTGATAAGTAGATTTACTGGGCTGCAGTAGCAATACTTATTGAAATGTTCTATTTCAGCAACCATTTGCCTACTTACTGAGAGAAAGGATCAGGCAATAAAATATCTACACCATTTTGTAAATTTTTGAAGACAGACAAGTCCTCAAACAGCATCTTTGTTTTAAAACCCATGATAGTGACCTAATGCTGGAAAGAAAAGTGGGGATTTTGGAGGCATGAGATTGGAGTGGAGAAGTTGGAGGATAGGATTTCTGTTTGGCCAATACTACAGCTAATTTCTGTCTCTTTCATCCTCCATATTTTTTCCCCACTTCTATTCAGACAACAAACCCTCCTGAGCAGTAAGTGTCTCACATGTTCCTACATTTGCTAGAAATTGATGACTGTAATGCAAATAATATAAAGCAAGATTTGGTCCATGTTACTGAAATAAGAGACTGAAAATGGAAGGGAAGACATTAGGCTGAGGAAAGCATCAACAAGCATCAGATGAAGTTATCATCCTGGCTGGCTGTTAGCCAACTTGCTGTGAGCTTTGGAGTCTGCCTTGTGAAATGCCACTTCCAGCAAAATCTGAACCTGTCTGTGGGGCTGGAAATGAAGAAGCCTTTAACCATCAGTGAGATGAACTTCTAAAAGAGCCTTTTATCAGGATTCAGCCTTGATTTAAGGTGAAGTGTGTGGCTTTTTTCTCCAGACTGTGGTAAGATGATGTGGTATGTACCTGCAGTATAAAGGGACTGGGCACAGTGTCCAAAGAGGGCCTGCCTTGTCCATAGTTCTTATCACATTCTGCATATTTGAGTAGGAAATCAAAATCTTTCTGAGCACAAAAGCTCTAATTTTAAGTTTTTAATAAGACTGAAGTTCAGCTCCTATTCGAGTCTGTCCCAAACAGAGAGAGCTTAACCACAGCGCACTGAAACCGCTGCAAGTGTTCTAGAGTAATTTGTTTCCTTCATTCTCTGCAGACAGATTCCTAAGCTATAACAAGTGAATAGCACAATTTCTTTAAAATGCCTTTTCTTCCTTCTCTCTATATTGCTTTTGGCAATTTTAAGCCTTCAAAGACAGCTACAGTTTTCCTGACAATCTGCACTACTGAAATAAGTCTGTAATTGAGCACAGTAGCATCCAAATATGATACCTGTGCAGCTGACTGATTAATTTTTAACTACCCTGGATACCTCAGGAAAAATATATATACTGGGAATACACAGGTATTTTTCATTTAGGTCTTTGCTTTTCTTTCTCAATATGACCTCATCTGTTCCACTGTGATAAATAGAAAGAGAGCAAATGAACATCCTGAATCTAAACAGTGAATTTCGCACTGGTCAAAACAAGATTTCATTGTTTTCCAGAGTTTCAAGGATTAGAATTAACCCCCCAAAAAATTCTAACTAATAATCTTTTTATTAAAGAAGCCATTTTATCAGCAACTGGAAGAGAATAAGTTTTGCTGATCAGACTGCTTATAGCTCTAATGAGATTTGCTTAATTTGGAGAAGGATCTTGAATCTGAGTCTTCTGTATCAAATGTGAAGACGTGGAGTCGGGCCCTTTTGCAAATTATCCTGATGTTGCTGTTCCAGTTTACTGACCTTACCCACACAGCAAGGTCATTATCTCTCCTGGAAGTTTTCATGAGGATTGTTGAAAGGTTTCATTTTTGTTCCACTGTGGAATGAAAATCAAGTGTCAACATCATGCTGCCTGAGGCTTTGGGGTTCTCTTTTCCCTTCAACAGAATGAGATTGCTGGTGTTTTAGTTATGTCTGCTTTCACGTACTGAAATGACTTCCAAATTCAAATCGCCATTACCAAGAGGAAGACCACTGTAGTTTGGGTATCCATTCTCTGGGACCTGCAACTTGCCTGGCAAGGAAACATCATCAGGTAGGTTTTGTCTCATTTAAAAGTCATTATTCCAAGGACTTGCTCAATCTATGTACCCTGAAGTGGGAGGGAGACACCGCAGAGAATGGAAAAATGGATGGCAGGAGTAGATGAATGCCCTGGTTAGATTCTCTATATTAGATTGTCATGCTTTTCCTGGCCCAGATGCTAACATCTAACATATTTTTAATACTATTGCCTGTTGAGATCCTATTAGAAAATGATTCAGAGTCTGGAAAGTGGGGGTGGAGGGGGAAGTTAATTCCCTAGAAATAATACAGTCATTATGTGTACACACAATTCAATATGTAACTTAGGGGTTTTATGGCCTCTCTGCCATCCTGCACACCAGCTTTTTAAAATTGCAGTCACATTCATTGTAAAGTAAATGCCTAATGCAAGGGATTCTCAAAGCAGTTTGTAATTTAAATTCCTATTGGAAATGAAAGTAATGACCCACAATAGCTCATTAGCAGCCTTGCAAATGTTCATTATTTCCTTTGTCTTTCTCCTGGTTTTCTCCCCTTCCTAAAGGACAGGAGAGTTTAAAGATTCAGACTACCTTTAGAGCTATCCATCTCTAATGACCCATGAAAATGAACATTAGATTCTGAATGAGGAAATTATCATTCCCTTGTGTTTTTCAAGGGGTGTGTTCTTTCAGCAATCCATAAGGAAGTTGGATATTCCAGATAATTTTAAGGAATTATTTTATATTTATGCCCAGGGGACCTTTTTTTTTAAACAGTTCTAAAATATAAAATAAAATACTGTGAAGGCCAAAAAGACCCTGGAGACATTGATGTGGACACTGGGGATTTTGGACCCAGGGTGTTTCTGATGATAGCCTGGATGCTGCTTGCTACCAAAAGTTTATCTGGCTGCCCATTTCTAGCAGTTGCACAAGGAGATAGTACCTTTCCTCTTGGTGCGCTATGACAGCTTCCCTTTACAGCACTACTGAGTGAGCATCAAATCGTACCTGGCAATTGGTGTGCTTTGACACACTCCATCTCCACTGTCTTCTCTGTCTGATGAAGGCTTAACATCTGCTACACAGATGATCCTTGGATTGCTGGGGAAAATGACGCAGAAAAGAGACAACATGGGGTTGCAGTGAGATTTCTGCATTATTTACTCTCAGGAGCATGATTAAACAGCATTTGCTCTGAAATAGTGTTATCTTTAATAACATGCTCATCATTAAAGGTATGCTGTCTTGCCCACTTGGCTCTGTTAACGCCCTGAAGTCCTCTGTCCCTCAGCACCACTCCTTGTTTCTCTTCTTTATGATAGCTCATGTGGCAGCATCTGGTTTGGAAATGCAAATGTTCTCTTCACCAAAGCCCTTGTAGTTAAACTCCGTCAGCTTAAACCTCCTGTATCCCACATGGCTCGAGCACGCTCTGCTGTAGGGTATTTTCAGGGGGAAAATGAGCACAAAGAATCTTACTTATGTTTAGTTTCTCTCTACCCCAGTGATTTTCCTCCTCATTAGTAATCAAGACTTGAAGATTGTCAGTATACTGGTGATTGGTGGTGGAGGAAGGCCTTAATGCAAAACCTCTTTAGAATATAAATCAAAAGATTTCTTGCTTGTAGAAGTCTTCATAAGTGCTTACCAGAAGTTAAGTTTCGCTGACTACCTTCTATATATGCAAAGGGATTATTTTGGCAACATATGCATGAAACAAAACCTGGTAACATGCTTAAAAGCATTACCTATTGTTGGAATTTGGGTTATTCAGTACAGTCATTAGATCACACCCAATAATTCTATAAAACCTAATTTTTTTTCCATCCTAAGGTCAATTCATTTTTATTGAATTGCTTCAAGCAGGTTTATCCAAAGCACAATGCTCCTCTGTGAGCCACAGGAACCACGGCTGCTACCTGGCTTGCTGGTGCTGACATTAGGCATGTAGGAATCAAATTTGACTGAGTTTGGACAAAACTAGCTCTTTTTGACCTATGTTGGATTTCTTTTAAAAGAAATTAGTTAGGAATGTTCTTTCTCAGTCCTCTAATCTTCTTTCTTGTCTAAACTCTGAGAGTGCTTCTCTCTGGCTGGTGTGACTGTACCACAAGCATCTTCTCTCTGTGGTGGAAGGCAGCTGCTCTCTGCCTGGTGTTATGTCTACCTCTCAACCAAGAGAAACAAAAGCTAATTCCCTAGTTTCTCATAACTTGCATGGATTGTTGTTTTCTTTTTAGCAGCTTTAGCTCTATTCTTACTTTGATCTACTTAACATACCCATTGGCTCGCTTCATCCTTGTTTAGTGTGCACTCTGGTGTGTCAGTTGTTCAGCTTTGCCCATCGGGTTCGTGTCAGATGTGATGCTAACCGCCTATTTTGAATTCCACTTTAAAACAATGTCGTTCTCACTTTACTCACTATAAACTGACTACACAGTACCACCTGCTGATGGACCAGCATCACAAACCTGGCTTTTATTACCATTTTTCGTAGGCAAAGTTGTTTGTGACAGCCGTGCTTCTTGGGAAGGGGCCCTGTGTAAGAGGTAGGAATGCTCTCATGTTCGTGCAGTGCTTCAGATTCTGTCATCTGCTACCACTTAGCAAAAGGATAATGTTGTGTCAGAAGGAGATTTGTGCTTTAGGAGAAAGAGTGAATAGTCTCCATTTTTCAGAGCCTAAAAAGGCAGAAAAAAAAAATTAGACCATAAGCCAGCAAGCCTAAGGCTATTCTGATTTACATCAGAATCTGTATAGGCCCTGTATGCCTCATAAAGCCTAGTAATCATTTATATCTACTTCTGTCACCCATCCCAAAGCTCAGGAATGAAGTATCTGAATATTGAGGTCATTATATTTCATTAGTCTTCATTAACATGAGAGATGATCTTGGTTTGATCTCTTATTTCAAAAGCTTTTGCCACTGAGGAACTAAACCCTTTGTCCTCCCTAGAATTCAGGAAGTAAAGTTGTATAATCTCAAGTTAGGAAGCAGGCTTGTGTTTTTACCGTACAAACAATACACTTAACTATTGATTATAGTTTTGCAGTTGTTGAATCTGAATCCACCACTTACCCCAAAAAAGTTCCAGTAACTTCTGGCCTAATAAGAGTCTGCAGAATCTGTCCCTTCCTAGGAAAAAAAAAAACAAACCAGTGTAATCACAGCCAGATAACTGTCAAAGAGAAACAGTGCAAAGCCAAGAAAAAGAGGCGATAGAGCCAGAACTTGGTATTTTGCAAATCCAGATTCTCGTCTCCTTCAATTATCTGTAGGGCAATTAAGAACAGTTTATCCTATGTCCAACATTGCTGCTTTCAAGAACTTCCTTTCTCCTCAATTTGCATGGCTTTCTCTCTCTTTCTTCTTTTAAGATGTGAAATACTCTGGTACATGGGCTTTGGTTTAGGGAATCCTGCTTTTTTCTTTTCATTTCATCAAGACAGAGTTCCATTTGTTCAGCATCTGCACAGGACAACATCTGGAGCCCCAGGAAATTCAGCTGCTCTGTGTATGACGCTTAAATGAAATTACTTTTTCATGCACTTCAGAAGAGTATCAAGAGCATCTCTCTGACCAAACAGGGCCTTTTGTTCTCCTCCAGCAAGTGTTTCTCATTAAAAATGTCATCTCTTTAACAAATTGCTTCATTGCCTTTGCAGCTGGGGTTATTGTTTTCATGGTTTTGTACTTGTGTGATTCTCTAAGGGAGCAGAAACCTAGGAAAAGTGGGGATTGGCTTCTTCTCTATTTGCCCTGTGTGTGCCATGTTTTGATTTCCCACCTTTGGGGTGGATTTCCATATATTCACCTCTTTACCCTCTGGATTCGCACAACACTCGGACTGCCCACGGCTTGGGTCTGTCCATGCTCCCACTGAACTGCTGAGCTGCTCTCTGTCCTACTCAGCTCAGCTTTCCTGGGGCTGTTGTGCTGCTACAGGGGATGGAGGGTGAGAACATCGAGAAACCAAAATGAGAAATGCCAGTTTAAAGCTGGAATATGAAGGATGTTTTTTAAATGATACCAATCTCTTTCTTTTTCTGTAAGAAACACCACGTTTGATGTTTTCTCCAGTTATTCTTCCTCAGGAGAGTCTGAAGGGCAGTTGGATCTGCAAGAAAACCTAAATTACCCTTAAAGACTTAGGAAGTTTGCTGTGATTTTGCAGGAAACGTCTGATCTGAAATAAAACTGCAAGCTAAGAGAAGGAGCTGGAGCCCTTCAAAGGGACATAGCATTAGACTAAACCCTACTGCAGGAGGCTTTCATAGTCAAGAGTTATTTGTAATACCTTACAGAAGTGAGCAACCCTGCACTAAAGCTCACCCAGCACAATAGAACTGAAGGGGCTATATCATTTTAGTGAAGAACTGCTCAGAAAATGTCAAAATCTTAAAAAAAAAGAGAAACCTAAATGTATCCACCTTTTTTTTTTCCTCACTTCTCACTTTTCAACCAGGTTTGCCTCCTTTGTGCATTTTGAAGACTCCCCTCACGCGTACACTTGAAGAGAAATAAATGCCAAAATCTTAAAGTCACAGAATATTTCAGGTTGGAAGAGATCTCCAGAGGTCATCTACACCAATCTTTGCTCAAAGCCTGGTCAGCTTTGAAGTTTAATTTCAAATGCAACTTATAAATAATCTAGAGGCTACGTATCAACTGTGAGATGCGGCACAGCATCTGCTTAACCTCTTATCTCTTTTTTTGTGGGTGATTACAAATTACTCCTTAATAGTTTCACCAACCACATAAACCTTCTGAGTAATCAGTTAGTATAAGCTTGTTGCCCTCTTTCACAGTTCGAGGGCTAGTTTCTAGGGTTAGTTAATGTAGGTTTTCAGATTTTCAGATGGCAGGAGCTAGACAGGAATGCTGGAAGGCTCATGCCTCAAGAATCATAAATGAGAATGTAAGTAATATTCCTGAAGTTTTATAATACTTCAAAAATCTCATTGCTATTTAGACATTATGTTGTTTAGAGCTTCAGCACCAATTTCTCCTACTTGTAAATAGAGGATAGGAATAGTTGCAAACCAGGGGTGTTTTTCTGTTTTAGTGAGTATTTTCTTTATGGGAAGGATTTCCATGTTTGTTTCTCTATTTCATCCAGGGCACCAGCAGCCATCGACCTCACAAAGCACAACAGTTACCTTTGGTTGTCTCAGGCCCAACTGATTTTACCATGTTACCTCTCCTCCTTCCATCCCACTGAAAAACATTTCTCTGTGTTAAATACAGCACCAGTCACCTTTCCTTTGCAGCAGCTCCATTTCAGGCTGCAGCAGAAACATTGGGCACCACACTGTGGAAAATAAGTATGTAGCAGTTGTAAATATACATCTATATTTATATATATAAAATGGCGCTAGAACCCACAGTCTATAATTTGTGGGTGACCTTTAACTACATGAGGATAAATGGTTACAAATGAGGACCTCTGGTCTTGGCTGTTGTAGCCTATTTTCTTACTCCTATTAGTAAATCAAAACCCATGTATATCCATGGAGTTATTTTACTGTAACATTTGGCTTAGATTTAAACTGGCATAACTCAACAAAGTGGAAAACCAAACAAATAAATATGATTATCCTGCAGCGTTCCATTTCATGCAATTGGGTTCTCAAGTAAGCAAAGTGTGTGGGACACTTAAAGGTCTGTAAGACAGACACGTGCTATTCCCATAATGAAATCTACTCCATGAATTAGATCTTTGTGCTATTAGGAACTTTTCCTTCTGTTTATTTTTCTACAAGCAGTATGTTCAACTTGTGATTTTCAGAGGCCCTTGTGTGATGAGGCTGGTGACGTGAAGCCCTCGTCTTGAAGCGCCAGCTATGATCAGATGGCAAGCTCAGTCTCCAAGACCCATGTGTTCCAGAATGTTTGGTTTTGAAATGCACCAGTAAGGGCTATTTGTGATGGGGGTTGTGCATCAATTCAGAAATGGGATGGAAACAAATACAAGGTAGATTATTAAATAGCTGTTGGGCAATGGTGACTCCCTAAGTGTAATACACAAAAATACCTGCAAAGAGCTGTAGCACTCAGAAGTTTTAAATTGTGTTCCCAGTTCCTATAGCTAATTTTTTCCTATCCTTCAATGTGCACATAAGAGCCTTCTGGGTTCTGTTTGTTTGTCACAACACAGAGAACAAACAGTTCTTCCAAGGCCTTGAGGAGTTAATGTCTCTCTGTGCTCTTTATTTCTCCACCTTAATTTTTGTGGGTTAATTTCCCTGTGTCAATATCTGATTGCTATTAAGCTGTGGCCCATCTGCCTTTTGTTTTGTAGCCAAGTTATTCTTGTCACAATGGAGATTAAATGTTGGGCTTCATGAATTTGTCAGCTTACTACCCATTTTTTCAAGGTTTTCTTGAAAAGAGGGAGCAAAATGAAAACCTCCAACCAAAAGTAAAAGCTCTGCTAGCCCATCTGTATGTGAATTTCCTTTCTTTCTTCTTCCATCTTTTCTTCATCCCCATCTCCACTAAATCTCATTTAAAATCTCTGCTTCATCATCTGGGCTATACCATACACACTCAATCTCAAGGTCAGCTTTATTTCCCATTTCCTTAGAGTATTTGCCCCAGTCAAATCCCTGCCACATTTTATCTCCCTATTGCCAGTCTGACATTTAGGGCTTTGTGGTTTGCTCTCATAAGCTCAGGAACTGCACAGGACTCCTGACCCTATGTGTATGCAGCTAACAGATTTCATAGCCTTCTCAATTCTGGGTACTGCTCAGCACCTCTCCATCTTTTCTGCTTTCACCCTTATAAAGCAAGTTCTTCTTCAGGGCTTCTTCACCAGAGTGATAGTCCAACTCAAAGATCATTGGCTGCATAGAGCCCTTCAGCTTGCTACAGCATCTGGAAGAAGACTGAATGCATAAACTCCATTTCCCTGTAAAGACAGTAAGGATCAAGAAGGAAGAATAGAAATAATCACGTCCCATGGTCAAATTAGCCTCACACAGGAGCCCTGGCTTAGTGAATACCCATGAGTTTAGCGCTTCTTTTACTGCCTGAATGAGTGGAAACCTTACTTGTTCCTGAAAGGTAACGTCAGAGAAGAAAAGAAGAAAGTCACTGCTGGCATCTTAGATGAAGATGTACATAGGGAGGTAGACAGGATTGAAAATGGAAGCAGGATTTTAATTAGGTCACAGCTATATAAACAGTTGATAACAGTTCCAAGGCAGCCAGTACAGCTTCTGGGGAAAAAAGATATCCAAAAGCTGTGGTGATTTCTGAGATGTCTTGAAAAGTATACATCTTTTGAACTGGGGAGGATGGGAATGGAAAGATCATGGTGAACATGAGTCAAGGTTTTTACTCAAGAAAACAAGTCTAAGGGGAAAGTTTGACTTCCTTTGGGCCCAGAGGGGAGATATCGTGATTGGAATAATCCTGGGGTGTAGAGCTGAGATCAGGAGCAGGCCTCAGGCAGAAAAAGGCCATAGCAAGGCACTTTGATACACTCCAGATCACACTGCATTAGCACTGCCCTTAGAACCGGTTACTGTTCTGCATCCCTGTGAATCCTCATGTACTGCCTTAAGCCCATGGGCTTTTTACATGTATCTTCATGATGCAGGAATTAATCTCTTCAAATAGTTCCCTTGTCTGTACACTCCCCAGCCTGACTTCTTCTCATGTACAGGTTTAAGGAACTGTACAGCTCTACAACCTTCTGAAATATTTCCTGTCAGTGTTTTCCATGTTCTTATAATGAGTTTCCTGATAGTTTATCCTGCTGGTTATCCCCACAATGTAATACCTGAGTGTTTCTCATGAGGCAAAAGGTCAGCAAAAGCCAGGTTGAAACACTTCTGGTTCTTGTCTTCATGGTGAAAGAGATCTCTTCAGATGTGGAGGGATGGTTAAGCTGTGAATGTCATCCTGCTTATGATGGAAAAGGGGAATGGTTTGCATTGTTTCTCAAAGGTGCTCTAACTGTATTTGTCTCATTTCCTCTGCAAGTTCATTCCACAGCTGCATCTTCAGCCTGGCTTTTGCACTTTTTGATCTGGACTTTGTGATCTGCACTGTCACAGGGAAGATGTAAGTACAACTGTCCAGCAAGCGTACAGATGGAGAGGAGGTTTGCAGCGTAGCAGGCACTTGCTAATTACTCTGAACACTAGCTCTGAAGAGGGGCAGACTAAGAGGAGGTGAATGTCATGAACTGGTTTGTTGTGGGTAACGTCAGGCAAAAAGTCACAGGGGACTCCTTTCTTATGGTCTGTATTTGCCTTGAGATATGGTGCCTGAGTCATGAACACTGTACACAGGTCCAGTACAGACATGCCTGGGGACTGCAGGTGCCTTTTCTCTCACTTACTGGAGCTGTGTCATTTCTCTTATTTTCGTTTTAATATACCTTTCTTGTGCAAGATTTATTATTCTGGCTTCTATACCTAAATCCTGATCCCTGATGAGATTGGAAATCTCATTTCCAGGAGTTTGTGGCTGTCTCAGTAAACTCTTAAAAGCTCACCAAGATTAAGGATGACTTTCTGTCCCTTTCATTCCCTTTTACTAAACCCTGCATTTAAGCAGACAAGGTGCTCACATTCAGATGCAGCCCCCTGCAACTTCATTGTGGATGTAGTTTTAATTTTTCCCGTTTGTGGCTTCAGTGCTCTCTCCTGATCCCATGAACCAGTTCCTTCTGATTTACGTCTGTGTGTGGGCAGCTAAACTGGTTTCAGGGTTGCTTATTAAAAACCATCTCCATTATGTTCTGTTTCCTTCTGCTGCCACCCGTTTGCTCCTGTTTGAATATGATTGCACCTTCCCTACCCTTCAAGCCCTGGCTCCCGCAGTCCATCCCCATCTGACCCCATCCCATCTTCATGCTGCCTGGCCCCATCTCATAGCTGGTTGCTTTTACTTGGCAGCACACCTTGTTCTGAGAGATGCTTTGGTTACTGATGGGTAAGTGGCTTGATTCAGAGTTTGGTTTGGATAAGCTCCCATAAATTGTAACACTTGACTGTAGGTTATCCAAACTATCTGGGCCTCTTGAGACTCTAAATTAGCCTGGAAGATTCAGGCTTCTTTGTGAAATTTTGGCACTTCCTGATCCCAGAGAAGCTGCAAATAGCATGGCAACAGGCTCTTGCATGCCAGGTCAGCATTTCTGCTTCTTGTTTCAGCTGCAAAATGAGTGAGCAAGCAAACAAGCCCATTACATCCAGATACTCAGACACATGGGAGGGTGAGGGGGCCATAAAGAGCTCTGTGGTTCCTTATGCTTGACATGAGCATTGCCAGGACCTGCGTGTTGGCATTTGATAGAGAGTCTGGGCAGAGTCTACTGGCACAAAATTGGATTTGGCGCCTCAGTGCATTAGTCCAGGGGTAAGTCTGAGTGGAAGAGGGATGCTGCACCACAGAAAGTGGCCATCTGAGCTGGCATTGTTCTGAAAAAAACCCCAAATATATCAAGTTGTGACTGTCATATGAATATGTGTATTTTTGCTTGTGATACAACCCCTCAGAACTGCACATGTGTGAACATCTGTAGTCTCACAGATAATGCAATATCCTGTTTGTAGGGAGAGTAGGAGATTTGAACATGAGCAGACTGAGCAGTCCCTTGGCAGATCCTCAGGGGTTCCAAGGTACAGTAGTTCAGGGACTTTCTAGCCAGAAGACTTGTCCAGATCATTGCATTTAACAGCTATCGATGAACTTAACCTCCCAGACTTTGTCTATAGTTTTAATGCATATTTACACTGGTGATTTAAAATTATTAGGGCAGGAAGATTGATGTGAAGAAACAGAAAACCCACTCTTTTATAAATCTCTATAAAGTTCCAGCTGTCTGAAAAAAAAAGTGGTCAAAGATTTGGGTAGGTTCTGTAGAATAAACCACTTATATCTATAAATGTGGTTGTGGATGGATTCCCTAGAGAGTTTGGAGATGAGCTAGAGCTTATACATGCACTGCCAAGTCTGTGAGACAAAGCAAGCAGTCTTCTGACCTGATGATGTCATTTATTTTCACTCACCTTTTTTCTTATCTCAGCCCAAAAGTGGTGGATAAACACAATCATTTTGCCAAATATGGATGTAAAACGGGAGGGGGGGAAAAGCTACCTCAAAACCTACATCTCCGTTACATTATAGCATGCTCTTTAGAGCAATTCACAATGTTCTGGCGTTGTTGCTTTATGTACTGCAACCCTCCCCCTCTCCAGCTTCCTTCTGGTGCACAGCCCTTCCTGCCCACA
The DNA here is from genome assembly GCA_032466535.1 of Forpus xanthops. Taxonomy (NCBI): domain Eukaryota; kingdom Metazoa; phylum Chordata; class Aves; order Psittaciformes; family Psittacidae; genus Forpus; species Forpus xanthops. The sequence goes on from JASSUY010032169.1 coordinate 44,296, forward strand.
CGGTGTTACACTTCTTGTGGACGTCATGAAGCTATTGCTAAATCACAGCCGTCTTGCCAAACAACTGGTTCTTCCTCTTGCCAATTTTGTTCAGCTACAGGACTTGTGCTGGGCCTCATTTAAACTTCAATGATGTGCTCCGTTACAAACACAGAATGAGCCACAGGACACTAACAAAGCAGCTAGATCATGATTAATTCTGTGAAAGGGTTAAAGGGATTCTTGGTGTTTTTTAATTCTTTTTTTTCACCCCCTTACTCTCTAAAGGGGAAAGAAGGACAGAGTAAGAGACCCATGGACATAACTAGAACAAAGCCCTGTTTATGATTAGTATAGCTGAAAATATCCATGTTAGGCCAGGTGCAGATGGCTAATTCCCCCAGACTACAAGCCAATTTAAACCATAATTCCTGAGATAGACCACTTTTCCCAACATTAATGGAAACCAGCTGCCTCCTATTAATAATATGGATGATTACAAGAAAAAAAGAGAGTGGAGGAGGGAGCAGTGGAGTTAGAGAAGATATTATTTTCCAGACTGTCGGCTGTGTCCTGCTGAGGACAATATGGAAGGCTATGGAATATGAGTCTTGACAAACCTGTTAAGTTAAACATGCACAGTGTGTTTGCTCAGAAGAAGGATCGAGTTATCTGTGTAATTCTGTGTTTTGGTGACAAGGTTATTTAAGGGGTAGTAATTGTATTTATTTAGTTATTTGCTGTTCTTTGCTTTTGCCTTCCCTCTGCTGACACTGGATGGCTTTGATTAGCTTCCTAGAAAGGGAGCCTATTGCCTTTGGTTCCTGGAGCCTGGCTGTTCGCACTGAAGCTTGATTTCACGTGAGATGCTAGAGTACATCAAAGCAAGAAGATAACAAATGATCTGTTCTCCTGAGAGCCTGACTTGCTAGTTCAAGAAATTTGTTCAAGCTTCCATTGTTGTTGTGCCAGTGTGAGATGACACATGAAGACACAGCAAATCACAGCATGTTATACCAATGTGTCTCAAGAGTGTTTTTTTTTTAATGTGTTCTTTATGATTGTTTTCCTTTGGTTGTTTTGGGGAATCTGAGTAAAATTTATCTTAGAATATAAACTCCACAACATGTTTATTTTACTTGTTTAGAAGGTGAGAGGAAAAGGCCCATGGTATCAGTCATCCTGGCTATACTCATTCCCCACATAGATGTGTTTCTTAACACAAGGATCATTTCTTTGAGACTGATGAATAAAGGAGACCCACTACAAATGTCACTCTTGCCTCTGCAGGAAATGAGTGTGAGCCAACACCATTTTCCTAATTATTCTACTAGGATGTTGTGGAATTCTTGGAGACATTTAGCTAATGATGCTTGCATTTCTTCTTAATCCTTTTGATGATGCTCTGTGGAAACATGGAAGAAGCTCATGACATTGTAATACCTACTGGAGGGTTTGCAAAGGACATCGTTGTATAGGTGAAGAGATGCGTAGATGGAACAGTCTGGGATTCCCTTCTACCTGACTTGAGGGTACAAAAGTGCATGATGTCTTCCCAGACTATGTGGACCTTGTTTGCACCTCATCCAAATGGATGAACTGCAAAGGACCCTCATAGCCTTTCCTACTTCTCACTCATTTGTAAGAGGAAGTAGGGGAGAAATACAGACTAGGATTTTGATTCTTTAATATCTGTATTGCTTGGCATTATAACAGGGAGCCAGGAACCATGGTTCTTGAGAAAAATTTCCCTCACTTAGACTATTTTCTCTCCCTTGTTAGGGTACAGGAAAAGCCCTTTTCTAATTCAGGAACAAACAATTTTCTACATCACAAACTCTAAGATGGCAGCTCTGACAAAAAAATAAATGAAATCTTTGGCCTTCTAGCTGAGCCATGAAAACTGAGGATATTTCAGCAACATATCCCAATATCTCCACTTTGTTTTCATTTGCATGTCTTAGTAGCCCAGGCCTTACATAGGTCACCAAGTCATCTCTCTGGAGTATTTACTGTAAAGAAGAAAACCTTCACTGCCCATATCCAAACTTCAGCAGCATTTAATGCAGACTTAGTGGAGGTAATGGGAAAGAGATTATTGATTTTATGTATGTAAATAGAGCATAGTTAAGTTGACAATGTCTCTTTAAATAATTGAATAAAATTAGCCTCAGCTGACAGTAGCTCACTAGATAATGAGGCTGGTTGTGGAAGAACGTGAATAATTAGAGAGTGGGGATTCTTGCTGCATGGAATTGACCCTTGGAGGCTCAGAGAAAGCAGGATTTGTGGCTGCTCTAAAATGCCAGTGGTCTGGTCTGGCATTCCTCTTGTCAATACGAACCTTGTGTTTTTATTGGAAACACGTGTCAAAACAAAAGAGTGTTTGAGGCTGCTGCTGAGGGAAGGTGGGCAAGTCCAGAGACAGCCAACCTGTTTTTCTGTTTGTTGCCAAGAATACCATGCCACTGCTTCCCATTATGCCCAAATGGAAAGACAGATGATAAGCACCTAAATAGCAAAGAAATTGTTTCTATACGGGTATGTACAGATACAAAACTGTCTTACACTACTGATTCTGATGCTATTCACTCCTTAATGATAGAATTCCCACTCGGGAAATTGGAGATTTTAGGGTGAGTATGGTATCTCACTTACCTTGTGGATGCTTAGATTGAGAGTTTATATTCTGGTACTTTCCTGAGGAAAAGCTGTTGCAGCAAGCCAGTCTTTATCTTTCCTGGATTGGTAAAGAAGCATTCAGTGAAGACCTGCCAGTCATATGTAATATTTTACTTCCTGCCAAAGCACTTTGAAAACTTCATAAATTATAAATACTGGAACCATTACCTGCAATACAGAAAACTCAAAGAGCCGCGAGTCCCAGTACCTGGTGTTTATGTCTTTGGGTTTGTTAGTTTTCTTTTTCCTGATTTAAAATTGTTTTATCGAGCTGATGTTCAACATGTGCGTCTTTCTCTGCCTTCCTCGCTGTCCCACCTCCTAAGATGGTTTTATTTCATGGGTGAATTAAATGATTTGAGCAGCTAAAGAACCCAATTTGTAATGTGCTTTAGGGGATTTAAGAATGAAAGGCAGGGATTGAAGTATTTAGTTATTAGCTTCTCCATATTTCTTTTACTTGATCTACCTGTCCCATCATGTTGTCAGATCGTCATGGCTGAGAATTGAGGCAATAATGGTGAAAGCTGGAACATGTGAGCCCTATTTAGGCTCAGCATCATCATATTTCTGGATTGAATCTAAGCCTAATTGAAAAGGCAAGTGGATTTATCTGGCAAAAGAAAACATGGTTGTCATAGGCTTTACCAAGTTCAGTTTAACATAGTAAAATATGCTCTGGCATCTTTGCTTGGTTTCCATTTTAAATATAAAATTAAAGACATATTTCTTCTGTTGTAGGTCTTAAGGATGATTTACAAACCAAAAAAATGAGCTCTACAGTATTCTGAGGTCTAGCCCTTATGATGCCAGGAAATGAGTCTCAACTCGTCTTAATATCAACTCTGCAGCAGTTTACACAAGCCTCCTTACCTGCCACCTTATGTAGAGTTGTAGGCAGCTTGTAGAGTTGACACCATTCTTCATTGCACCTGTGAACTCTTTATGTATTTCCTATTACTCTTGAATAGCACAGGAAACTCTTTATGTCCATGTTCCAAAGAATTAGAGCTGAGTTTTGAATTAGAGGCCCATGGAGATGGGGTGAGAGGATTTTCCTTGAGCCCTTTGGTTTTATTTGTGTTCAATGTTTTTTACCATCCCCATTTTTTACTGAGCAAAGGCTCTGCTTTGAATCAGGTGCTCTTGTTATTACAAAATAAGAAAATCTGGAGATCCTAAAATTGAAGAAAGAGGATCTGATAGAGGGCAGGCAGCTCTGGATGGCTCCTTTTGAAGGACTTGTCTATCAATTAGGAATTGGCACAGGCAACTCTTGGATTGCAGTGGAATTACAAGCACACTTTTCTCGCAGCGGTGGCACAATTGTTTTGAAACTAGGCAGATCTTCTGTGTTTACTATTTGGCAGGTTCTGTGTTTTTGGCTGGCAGCCATGCTGAAATGTGTTTAGTTTTAATTGACAGCCATGGTCAACACTGCAGATCCCAGGTAGGTACTGCTAATCCTGACAAGGCAAGGCAGAAGCAGACAGCAGGCTGTTATTCCAGCTAGTTGGAGACTAAGTTGACAGGAAAGCAAAGGCACTTTGCCTGTAGACAGTCCATCCTCAGGAACTAAACCTCCAGTCTCATACTCCACCTAGGCACCTCTTTGTAAGCAGGCCACAGCAACACAAATTGCAAGCTGTTGCGAGGAAAATGATTCTGTGATCCCCTCTGATGCATTGGGAAGCCAGGAACTTGTGTCCTTGCATGAGAGATCTTATAGAGCAGAGAGAAATCCCAAATTGTATTTTCTTGGATTTGAGGCTTGAAAGCCAGAGCAGTTACGCACAGACCTGTAGTTCAAAATATAAAAGACATTCCAAAAGTGCATATGGTTAGATTTATGTAAGCCGCAGTTTGTAATGGTTTAGATTTAACCTCCTACTCCTTGCAAGAGTTTCAGTCTTGCTCTCAAGAGAGTAAAAGAGTGGCACAGAACATTTACAAAAGTGGGGAAAAAAGAAGGAAGAAAAAGGAATAGCATATGTACAAGCTTATGATGGCTTAGTCATGACATCTAATTAGGGACAGCAATGATTTCCTTGAACCACAAAAACATTAGTTTTCAATTGGCATAAAATTCCACAGAATAATACTGGCAACTATCTCTCAGTCTATCTGTCTCTCTGTTTATCAATTGTGCTTGTATGCTTTATTATTAGTGATGCATTCCTTCTCATGCTATTGTCTTCCTTATAAGATAATTTCTTAAGGAATTCTTTAACTTCTACCCCTAAGTGAATTGCATGTCAAGAAGCTGCTTAACAGAGCTCCATGGTAAAGGAATTTGTGTATATGGGGAAAAGATTACACTTGGGTATCAGGACAACATCCTTTCAATCAGCATTTATGTTTCGTCTTTATTAACAGTTTGTGCTCCTGACAAAAAGAAACAGCACCAATTTAGGTATTACAAAGCAGGACACTGAAGGTAGAGATTTGCCATGCCAAAGAGGGCAAGTGAAATTTGGCATGTCACCTGTGAGTAAACAGATGGTTGTTCTATCCCTGTGTTGTGGGATGCCCCCAGTGAGAAGCTAACCCAGACCCTGGCACAGTAAGGGACAGCTACACAACTTCAGTGAATCAAGGTATTCCCCAGGTCCAGATACAATTACTGGTAGGATCTCTGCAGAGAGACCTCTTTGGAACAGCAGAGCACTTATGAATTTGGGTTATTTCTGCGAGCTGTTTTTTTAATCTGGGAGAAGTTGAAGAATATCCCCCAGTTGCTCATTTTTAATGGGGCTGAGAGATTGAGGTGGAGACCTGGCTGTTCCAAACTTTCCAAAAGGCATTTCCAATAGTAGAGTAGCTCTATTTTCTTCTTCAACAGGTCTTTAAACTGTGCAGTACTCGTTCATGAGCCTCAGACTTTGATTTGGCACTGTTATGTCGTGCAGATGTAGCAATCACATTTGTGAGCCTGGAACTAATTAAAAATGGAATATTTTAGATCAGTCATGGTGAGTGTGGCCAGATTTACAGGGAGAATACAAGGGAGCTTTAGGAGCAGAGTGATCTAGCCTTTCAAAAATGTTCTTCCTTCAACACTGGTACATTACCTACAGGCCAATTGGGTTAGTCCTTTACAGCACTGTCTTTATGCACCCTCAGGCTGGTTAAAGTGAAGCTCTGAGGGGACACTGGTATTTTATGATTTGCTGTCATCCAGAGGCATGCAGAATCATCTCCAAAATCTGCCTGGCAAGGCATTGCTTTTACTATTCTCTTTTTAAGAGGGCATGGTGGCCTAGCCTGTCCAACAAGAGACAATGTATTAAAGGCAGCAAGGGATAGAAAACTCAGGATAAGAACAAAACCAAATGAGGAGATAAATTTGGGTCTAGCCCTGTAGCAACTATATGTCTGATAGCTGCACAGAATGGAGTAGGGCCATCATAGCCCTGTTACCTAAAACTTGCAGGCTGCACCAATTTCCATGAACCTCTCTGATCCTATGAACTCAGTCTGTGAGTGACTGAAGAGAAAGCTCACCTGCAGACAGCACTGCAGGTCTTCAGGGAGGAAAGATTATCTGTAGAGCAATTGCGTGGTGGGTCGCCATCATTTTCTCCTTGCTCAGTATTTTCTAAGCTTTGCTACTCCTGGCTGCCAGCTCTACACCTGCTCTGTGCTTAGTCAAGCTCAGAAACAAAGAATACTCCCTATGCTCTCTTCCATGGTGCAGTCAGGGCTCATTGCAGTTCATTTCTTTTCTCCTTACACCTCACCAACAGCTCGCTGTATCTGTGATTGGCAACCAGTGTGCCATAAAACCAGTCATGCACAAATTGCACCACTCAGCACAGTCTGGTGGGGACATTGGGTTCATGTCACCACTGCTTTGTGGTGCCTGATTGTCTCCTGGGTAGTGCATGGCTGTGAGTGCCTTGAGTTGGGATCTCTTCATGGTGTGTAGGCCCCCTAATGGGTGATTTGATTAGGTTCTTGGGATAATGCCTCCAAGGAAACAAGAGAATGACCCGGGTGATGTAGATATTGCTGCTACTGGAGAATAAAAACTTACCTGTAGGTTGGTCACTGAGTTTGGCAATCCTTGTATGATGCTCAGATGGCAAAGCCTGCTACTGGTGTGTATATAGGAAGGTAACTTTTCAGCCCTGGTTGCTCACAAAAGTTTATGATTTTCAAATCTCAAGCTAACAGATAATATCATTTAGTGATTTTATTTTTTTTTCTTTTAATCCACGAAGACCTTTAAAATTATTTTGTAGGCAAACTCGTAAAGTGCTGCATACAGGTGGAGGCTCTAAGATGGAGAGGCAGTTGTGCAGTGCCTCCAGCCATTTTCACCCAGCTTTTCATTCCAAAGGATGCACTGTCACCAAAAGGCGCCATGTGGTTCAGCTGAGGGTACCCAGCAAATGCCCCAGTTTATCATCCCACCTTAAATATAAATAACAAATCAACTTTCCTTAAACATGGCATGGCTCACAGTCTCTGCAAAGGGTTCTTTGCAGCGTGGCTTATATTACCATTAAAATGATTTAACTGGAACCTCTGCTCAGCAGCATTGTAGGTGACATGTTCCCTAGCTGCGGTGTATCCAAACAGATTGTTGCAAGGCCCTAAATAAACATTTTGTAAACCTAGCTCTGAAGCAATTTACATCTATCAGCATTGACTTCATAAGTGCCAACTAGCTGTTGTGTATTCCTGACAGAGCAGACAATGTTTTCTATCAAATCTGGTGGGTGTAAGCAGAATATCTATTAATAATGTGGCAGGAACCTAACTGAATGCAGTATTTATGGCTCATACATATGAAAGTCTCATAGATAGTTTGCTTATAAGGAGCACATAAATTCTGTGGTTAATGTTTGAAATAAGTAAGAGAACAAGAACAACTTTAAGCATTTTTCTCACAGGTATACTTACCCGCACACTTTCATTCCTCTAGTATTAAGGATTGATGCTTTTCTCAAATAGGTTCATCAAAGCTGGTCCATCCATTGATTTGAAGAGATTTAGCACTAGAGTCAGTAGAATCTAGTAAAGAATTAGACTAAAGCATCCAAAATCTAGAAAAAGAAGCAAATTCCCAGAGCTCTTAGATTTTTCCTGCATGTAACTATGGTGAAATTTCAAATTCATCTATTGAATTCAGTGACAAGTTTAAATTGTGCTGAGCTGGAGCAGAAGCAAGTCTTGGCCAGCACAGCAGTCGTTAGGTGGTGAGTTGTGTGTTAAGCACCTTAAAATTGAACCTCATCCAAACCCCAAGTCTGCAGAATGGAGATGGAAATTTCACAAAGCGAGGCTTCAGTTTGAGTATTTTTGATCTTTTTTTCTTTCACACAAATTAGCAAAGTTCTAAAAACATCTTCTAATGCTCATTTCTACTGGCAAAGCCACTATTGACCATGTCCAGAAAGAGGAATGGAAAGACACGATGGAATTGGCAACGATCCCAAGACATGGAGTTTGGATCTAACGCCCGATCCAAACTTTGCTGCAGAACAAGAGGGATTTTTTTTTTATCTGGAGGTTTGATTTAATCTCTTGTACATGCATGGAAAATCCGTAGTGCTGGAGTATGGCATTTTCTCAGTGGATAGGACCTGTGGGATCTGGTGCTTTGAGGTGAATGGTTTGGTGAGGAAACTTTTAACCTGGCAAGAGCGGCCTAAGCAAGGGGAAGGGGTCTCCAGCCATGGGAACCAGAAAGGCAAAGAGTATTCCTAGAATTCCCAAACACGTCCCAGCTCGCATATCATATTTAGCGTTTTTCTAGAACAGTCTTTTTATGTTTTATAGTAAGCTTGAGCAGGTATAGTAGGTAACTGCTTCACAACTTGCCCCATGAATAGGCTGGAAAGTTTAGTCAGTGTGAAGTTTTTGGTCACATTGTGATTCATAATTGCCCAATTTCTGCAGTATATTTTTAATGAGTTGCAATTTATTAATCTCATTAAAGTCATTCTTTTCAACCAGACATTTGCACCTTGAAGTGCATTTATTGTCGTTTACTTTTTCTTAGTTTTTAGTTTTAAGCTATTCTGTTTCTCCAGTTAAGAAACAGAAATATTAGCATGTAATTGAGCCAGCCAGTGTAATCGTTATTATTAAAATCAACTAACAAAATATCATACAGTACAACTTGCAAAAAGACAAAAGCTTGGCAATTACTTGTCCAAACTCTATGGTAAATATGTTCCATTCATGAGTGGCTTAGCAGAAAACAGGAGAGAAAAGACCACAAATAAAATCAATATTATTACAGATATTATTTGCCACAAGTAATTAGAAAAACGTTGTTTTCATCCAAAACATTTGTTTTAAATTAGATGCTGACACATTCTGGAACTAACTATGATAGACTATTTTTAAATTAGCAGTACACAAAGGAGATTCTTCTCTATGTTCTTTTCCACATCAAGAGTTTCTGTTTTCTGACATGCTAAAATAGACCTGGATGAGGATTTATGTATGTGTGTGTGTGCATGTATGTATGCATGTAGCCACTGTTCTTTATTTATTTTCTGGTCTGGACTGTGGAATTTTGTACTTTAGAAAGCAGGTGGTTTCCAGCACTTGAAGAGATCTGCATGTTAAATGAGTTATGTTTTGTATTGCAGGGAAGTATTGCTACATGTATTTTCATGACATTCCTTTCAGGCATCTTTTTGGGTTCATTTCCAAAATGCTATGAAAAAGTAATTTGCTTTCAGAAAGGAATTGCTTGTCTAAAAATAATAAATATGTTATAGCTAATGTGGAAACTAAATATGTCAGAGGTGATGTGGAAAACACTGGAGCAGACTGAGCTGGAAGATAAATGATCCCAAGAAGGAATCGGATGAAGCTGTTGCAGAAAGTCCAGCTTTTACTGGAGTCAGGGCAGGTTGGAAACCACAAATGAAAGACCCTTCCTGTGGAGGTTTCAAGAGAACTAAGACACTTTCCTGCTGGCTTGAGCGAACAAGTCTGTTGCTGCCTGAACAATGTATCCTCACATTGCCTCTTTCTGGGATCCAGATACTGGTAGTGGCCCAAGCCCAGCACCCCATTTTATGGGATGACCAAGTATCCAATGGCGGCTTGTGAAACCTGGGAATGCCATATACTTATAGTTTCAGTGGCAAACACGTAGCTGTGTCCAAGATTAGCATTTTGTGTGATCTTCTTTACAGGCTTTAACAGTATTGGAATTCTCTGTTGGGACTGAAGTTTCCTTATTGTTATCCCAGGAAACCTTGATGGAAATGCAAATCAGGAGTTGCAGTTTCAGCAGTGCCCTGTATAACTGACTGACAGTCCTGGGGGATGCTTGTCCTGTCCCCATCAGTATCTATATCACAGAGGGTCATTTTGTCTGGTCCTAAGAATTATGCAGTCGGGTTTGAGCCTTGTCTAGGGTTAAACAACAATATAGGATGTCCAGGAGATTTTCCCTGAGGCTGGATAGTCATGAGTGGCAGGGTGTGTGGGATAGTATGGGCAAGTATCTAGGAGAGTGGGCCTCTCCAGTGCTTTGGAACTTCACCAATGAACAAATGCAAAATCCAGAAAAATTAGTAAAACACTTAAAGGAGATGTGTTGTCATTCTGGTCACACCAGAGATGGACAAATCAAGGCAACGTGCTGGGGCTTGGCTTATGCTTACAGAGCCCTGTTTAACACCACCCAGCACCTTCAAAAGGAAGAAAATGTCCCTGGATCTGAGGGCAAAGTAATGGATAGTGCAGCTACTCCAGCTCCAAGCATAACAGCTACACCACTCCCAGGGACAAGTACAGCAGCTACTCAAACTCCAACTGTAATGGACAGCACAGATACCCCAGCTCCAAGTACAGCAGCTACACCACCACCAGCAACAAGTACAGCCACTACTCAAACACGGGGTCATGACTAGATATATGTTCTCCTGCTTTTACCACCAAATATTGGCTAAGTATTAACAGCTCTGATGGGTGTCATCTCTGCTTTTAAGAGCATGCATCTCACTCACCAGATCTCTTAGCTCAATTCTCCAGTTTGTTACTGAAATGAAAATTAAACTTCCTACCCACCAGGAAAACTAATTTGAAAATACATTTTTAACCCCAGAGCAATCTTTTACCTGCAAACTTAATTGTGTTCCTTTAAGAAGATGTAATTAAGTATCTTCATGGCAGACCATCAGTTTTTACAAAGCATCTCTAGAACAGATAGACATCATTACTAATACGATTCTTGGAGGTGCAGGCAGGAAAATAAATTGGTTGTCATTGGGCCATCATCAATATAATGAACATCTGACATGTAGACTGTTTGTTTTAAATGAAGTGGGCATAGATGAGAGGGAAAAATGGTTAATAAGAACAGTAGACAGGACATTGCAGACTGTATCTGTCTCATGAAAACTTATTTGCTGCCAACACATCACAGTATAGAAAATCTGGTCTACCTGGGAATAGACGAGAAAAATAAAGTGAAGAGACACTTTTGGGTATGTCCTGAGAAACGCTGCTGAATTATGCAGTTTGAATCTTTGACTTCTTTCTTTATTGCATCCCAGTAGCTACTTTCATTTCAGGCAGGAAATTGACTGTTTGCCTGTCTTTTATTTCCATTTACCACTACAGCAAAAGTGAATCTCTGATTTTTGGAACTATACAGTTTCCAGAAGAAATCAGTAGCTCACATTGTCATTCAGGCAAACATAAAGCAGAGCTGGTTCAAGTTTGCAAAGCCTATGGGGAAATTTTGACATGCAGAAATGAATGCCCAAATGCCCTCAGCTGCCTCTGGGATTTCCGGCAGCATCTGCAGGATGCAGGGGAAAAATTCCAGGGTTGAAAACAGCTGAAAATGTTCCATGACAGCGTCCCAGGTCAGCACTCTTTACTCTCACTCTTCTTACATGGATTTAAGCGTATGTTTATTGTCAAGGGTAGATGCTGAATTCCATGGGAATGCACTGCTTTTCCAACTAGGATCATAGCTTCTTTTCTGAATTGTGAATTATTTGGGAATGGAACCTAGGCTCTTTCAAGTCTTCCAATATTGATTAACAAGTTTGGACAATGCGCGCTCTTTGATTCAACCGTTTCCTATTCAATTTATGTGATGGGTGAAGCTAAACCACACAATCCTTCCCCAGTTTTACATGACTGAAACACACTGAAGGAGAAAATTTTCTCTTTGTTTACTTGGAAGAGTTTTGAATGAACGTTCATGTCATAGGGATTAGCAAAGGGATTTATCAACATACTCACACAGATCCCCACTTGTAAGGGTATGTGTGAGCTAAAACCTCACAAGTTGGAGCAAACTACAAGCAATGCCATGACACAGTATCCTTACACAACTAGAGCAGCTCAAAGCACTCGGCACACCCTGAGCTGATGTGGGTACAAATTTCCCTCCTTGTGAAATACTTTTGGCTATAGAAAGCACAGTAGGCAGTGTCAAATTTTACATGGAACCTGAAAGAGATGGCCAAACCTCAACAGGATCAAAAACTCAGATAAGCATCCTAATGTTGGATACTAATGTGAATCCCCCCCAGACGTATCCAGGCCATCTGGGCCCATCTTATTAACCTAGCAGTGTCATGATTTCTGATGCTTCCTGTTGTTTGACAGGCAGGAAATACCATCAGAAGAGCCTTTCTTGATGGAGTTCGTAATTTTTGGTACAAGAGGGAATCAGGAAGTGCAGTGGCAGTGCAAAAGTGAAAAGCAGCACCTTGGGGTTGGGATGGGGGGAAATGGATATAGAGAAGGAAAGTTAATCAAGTTTTCTAATGGCACAGAAAGAGGCTGGTTTTGAGAGGTATCAGCAGACATGGGAACAGGCTGCTGTGATGGGCAGCAACAGGATATGTTTCTGAAGGAGCAACTGACCCCATTCGTTGGTCCAGGCCAGGCAGCACCGTTTCCCTCTGACTGGGGAATGCAGAAGGATGGGAAATTTTATTGAAGTGAGAAGCTGCAGATGCAACTCTAAAAAGACTTTGGAGCTCTAAAAAGGATTTTCTATCTAAGGATCCCAAATCAGGAACATCAGTCTTGATGCTGTTGCCACTTTGCATGTATCTGGCAAACTGAAAAGATTCATAATCCATTGAGGTTTTAATATTATCTGTTTCTCATTTTGCAGGGTTCTAATTAAACAGTGGCTACCTGCTGGCCTATCTGGCATCCTCTCATGACTCCAGGGTGACAGCACAGCACCAATCACCTATGATGACGGATTCAGCAGTGTGAGGTTGTTCTTTTGCTGCAGCATTAGCAAATGGAGGATTCTTTGTGTGCAGGTCTAAGGCTGTGTACACATGTGCGTGAACTCTCCAAAAGCAAACAACTAGCCTTTATAAAGCCAAATTCCAAGCATGCAATGAGCTCAGCAGCTGTGAAAGGTGTCTCTGTTTCATTGTTGATAAAAGTACAACCCAGAGTGACTCAAACCTCAGGATGTGGTGGAAAGACAAGAAGGAAAGAAAAGAGAGTGGGAGAGAAAGGGGAAAAAAACCCTTCTCAGGATGAGGAGTTCAAACACGCCAGACTTCTTTGGCGCAGACATTACTGTCATGAGCCTTGCAGACATTTCATGTTTGATTCCTTGCTTTCTTTTCACTTGGCACTGAGCATGAAGGTTTTGAAAACAATATTGCAAAGTGTTTTAAATTGCAAAGCTGAATAGTGAGTGCCATAAACTGCATCTCCCTCATATACCACAGGTTGACAGTGCAAGCAGGGACCTGCCATGTGAGGGCTGTCAGCAGTTTGTCATTTACCTGCATCTGCTGGTGACATAAACATCGATGATTTTCCTCTACTCCAGGCCTTCTCTTGAACTCTTCTGGGAAAGAAGAAGGTAGGAGCCTGAAGGACAGGGACTTGGCATGGAAAAAGGAAAAGGGAAAATCTAGACTGGAAGCTGAAAAACTAGGCATCACTTTCCTTTCAGAGGTGAAGTGCTCAAGTTTGCTATGCTACCTTGGCTTGAAAGGCATTTACCCAGTTATCAGGACTAACCTAATATTCATCATCTGCGTTCAGATGAGATAATGCTTCGGGATTCATTCTGAGGCCCCAGATTTCACTCCACCAGCTCCAGCCTTCTGGCTTAGACACAGCATCTTGCTGAAACAGCAGTAGTGACTTGAAGCTTGGTGGCCTCAGTGTTTCTCCTCTGATGCTGTCGTCAGATATTTAGCTATAGAAGCACTCCCTCAGGAATGAGGAAGCATCAAAGCTATCCTGTGGCAGATAGTACCTAACTAGCAGAACAGATCTTTTTTTCTGCTGAACATGTGTTTCCTTCACTTGCAGTGAAAGAGGACTGCAGCTTCAGTATGAATGGAGAGCAGAGTGATGTAAGGGATGAAGAAAAAAAGAAATGGAGCAAATCATGCAAAGGCTATATGGGCTTGTCTCTAGCATTTACTGATAGGAATAATACAGGATCTCCTGTCAGGTTTGATCAGATTTGTTGAGTTGATGATGCTAATTCAGCGCAGAGGCATAGTGCCTGCTTTCCAGAGGATTTACAAAGAAAAGTGAAACTGAGCTTCTGCAGCAGTGATTTACACATTGCTAGCGCTGGGAATCCAAAAGCCACTCAGATAAGGCACATAGAAGATAACTAAGAAAATGTCTATTATTGATAGATTTACATTACTACACCTCCTCCATCAAGAAAGAAGAATTGGATGGAGAGGAAGAATCTGACTTGGGCAGAACTCTTAAAAAAGAGCCACGAGATCTTCAAGAAGGCAGTGACATCAGAGTTCTCATTGCTTGTGAACTGTCTGAACTGCATGAGTGAGCTTTAAGGAGAGCAGTAATATAGGATAAAACAGTTTACAAGGTACATCATCCCTGGAAAATAGAAGAATTTTACAAATGGTTTAATCTTCTTTGACTGCTGATACCCGACCATGATCTGCAATCACTTTGTGTGGTTATTTTGTTGTATCTGAAACACAAACCCTTCACTTTAAACCTGATTAAGGAGTACAAGAAGACAATGCAGCAGTTTCTAACTTAACCATTAGCTCAGCAGCAGGGTTTTCTCAGGCTTCTTTGAGAGAAGGAAAAGGAAAAGTTAAAAAAAAAGTAGTTCAAACTTTTGCCTCAGGGACTGGAAACCTATTTTTCAAGCTGTTTAACTATTGTCATTCTCAGTGCATCTGTTCAAATTAGCTTCAGACAATGAAACAAAGAGAAAATGTTGCCCAAGGGTCCTTGGTTTTGTCAGAAGGGAATTTGAAAAAGGTGGAGGAGAAGAAGGAAGCCTGATTCATGAAGGTCTGCAGAGCCATTTTGCTGACACAAAATCAAAACTGAGGTTAAGTGCATTCGATTATCACACTTCGGTGTACAAGAAAACCCAGAAAGTGATGATGCTGGATTGAAAGTTCAAGACAAGATGTGGCATGAACTTCCCCAAGTTTGGATTCAAAGTTTTGGCAAAGGAAAAAGAAAATCTGGGAAATGGGTTCTGAGGGGAAGGAAAGAAAAGATTATTTGCTGACAGTACAGAATGGCAAGGCAGCTGAAGTATTTGCTGTGACAGATGTGTGAACTCTGTCCTATAGGCCATATATTAACATCTTCATGTCTCTTCATGTTAGTTGATTTTGGAGAGCCAAATGAAGGGAGAGCTTGGACACTCATATGTCTTAACCAAAGCTCAATAAAGTGCCTCCTCTCAGACAGCACTTTGAGCAATTCTGCCCTAATAATCCCCATTTGTGACCGAATCCTGGATACTTGGTTCCTCTTCAATTGGTGTACTACTAGATCATGGAAACATCCTTGTCAATAGTCTTGGCTTTCTGGATGTATGTCAATGACTGCCTGGCAGGGTAAAAGACCCATCTGTGGCACAGATTAATACAAGCAATGAACAAATTACTAATTTAATAAGGTGGTTAAGGAAAACAGTTTCTGATACCAGCCCCTTACAAACAACACGTTGACATGGTTCCCTACTCCCAGTCTATTTCAATTTCTAATCATAGTAGTTTACTTCTTTCACTCAGTCACGTCCTTTCCTAAATGGTCTTGAGTACTTGATATCTAATTCACATGTTGTTCTCTTGTATCCTCTGTGTGCATGAATTAAACTGCTAGCAACAAGAGGAGCTTATCTCTTCTCTTTTATTGAATCTGGAGTTTGCTAATATATCCATTACCCTTATATCACAAAAAAAAAAACAAAACAAATAACAGATGTGTTTGCTCATTTAAGATCAGTTTATCTTGGTTAAATGTTGGTGTCTCACAACACAAAGCCTTGAACTGCACGCCTTTGGTCCAGAGTCCTTCTGGATCACCTAGAACATCCTTTAACTCAAGCAGGAAAGGCATTCCGGTAAGTAACTTCATTTAAAAAATATTTTTATGTCAAAACTTTATCTTGCTATCATTGATTTTTCTCTAACACATTCAAAAATGTCTGAAATGAGCATGGAAATACACAGGCAAATGAATCATATTTTTGCCCAATTTGCACTTCTGGGGTATTTTGTGAGAAGTAAAATGCACTTCACAGCTCTTCCTGGCATGCACTATAACTACAATCAACATTCCTAAGTATCTCAGTAATGACAATGCAGATGATAGCTATTGTTTCCCACCTATTTGCTGCAGGAAAAGAGCTGACTGCAACAGGATGTACTATCAGTTAGATTTATTCCAAGATCTATTCCTTCCCTCTCTCACATGTGAAATAGGTCAATAGTCTATTATACCCCAAACCTTATTAACTTACTTTCCCCATATATTTTTATATTCCAGCAAAAAAAAGCCCTGCAAAAATCAAAATCAACCTTCAGAAAAATGACTCTTCTGAGGTGTAATTTTTGAAGCTTTCTCAATCCATATTTCCCATCTTTTCCTCCAGGGCTCCCATGTGTGTGCTCTTTGCTTTCTCAACATAAAACTGAGAACTGAAAATAGAAGATCCTGGTATTTGTGGTTAATTTCATTTTGGGGGGGGGGGGAACCCACAGTGTCATTCCTAAAACAAAATAAACATTATTATTTATTGCAACACCAGCCCTTTTTTGTCAAGTGCTGCTCTGGAAAGGTGTGTCTTTCCTGGAGTTACATTGGAATTTGTGTAACCCAACATCTTAGACCATTCTTTGGAACAAGAAAAGAAAACATCAAGCTACCAGTGTGCCAGGGTATTGGAAGAATAAACCTCTTCGTAGGCAGCCACATATATTAAAGTAGAACTACTATAAATGTCTTGTCCATTTATTCTGATTACTCTAACAGAGAGCATTTACTGGGTTACGCCGCCTTCTCTGACAGAAGAGAAACTGCAGTAAAGGAAAGGAATTCTTCTGTCTGTGTCCAAGGTTAAGGCAATCTGTAGGAAAGAATGAAAACGACACAGAGAAATGAGTATCTCATTTCAGCGAGGTCAGAATCATTATTGGCAACATTTTGGATGATTCAGCATGTTTTCTGCCTTCTTTTTTCCTCATTACAAGAGATGTTTCTCTGAAAATGAATGTTCAAGTTGCTGAGCTTATTTGTGCCTCTCATTTCTTTCTCTGCTGTACCTTAAGCTGTAGGCTTATTTTTCCTCTTACTGACTCTATAAGTCAGATATGGGTGCATTGGAGGTCTAGTGCTAGAGAAACACTGGTGTGAAACTGGGCTTACTGGATGTTACATATCTCCAGATCACTGCAGAGACTACAGGCTGGGAATAAGTAACACATGCTGAAAACTGTAAGAAACACGATGACTTTTTAGGTGAAACAGCTGGACTTTGGGGTTGATGGCCCGGGCAATGAAAAGAAGGGAAACAAATCGCAAACAAGAATCTCTCCAAGGAACAGTTTTCTTCTTTCCCCAGCCTATGGAAATCTATTACGCCTCACTGGAAAATAAAGGTGTGAATTCATTATTAAAAACTGGATCAATCAATGTCTTCACCTTTTGATTTAAACATGGGAACAAAGGTTTCAGGATTAAGCATATTCATTGTTCCACTGATGTGTGATATTCGCTATTGAGGGTCAAATGTTTGAAAGCAGTCTCAATTCTTTTCACTCACAATTTACTGCAGGGATAATTAATTATAAGCACAAACCAGAGGTAAGAAGAGAGAAAAAAAAGGAACATCTGGAGTAGGTAGCAAAGAGAGAGTAGTGGGAGGAAATGAAATGGAAAAATACACATAACCACATTTGCTGTAGAGGTAATAAGTAGAAAAGTATGAACTTGGGTTCTTTGACAATGTTCTTGTTCACAGGAACCTGGAATTTTTATTTGCTATCATTTCTCCAAAATTATCACATTTTTTTTTTTTTAATCTCAGTATTTCACATAATTTACATCCTAGGGAATCTTCATTCCTGTCCTTCCCCAGATGTTTGGGATGAGTTAAAATATCTAGATTTTATAAAAAGGGAATGAAAATTCCAAATCCATAGCAAATATCACTGATAACATAAAAAAAAATGATAAAATCATGTTTTCATGCCCTTATGAGGTTGGGTTGCTTTTTTTATCCTGCCAATTATTTCCTCTTTGAGGTACTCTGAGAGGGGGTGAACAGAGACATCAGATAAGTGGCTAGCAGTGGCTAGAAATGGCTAATACAAAAATAATGATAGCTCAGACTGCCCTTGTTTGCTTTGTCTGTGTTCATCCTTATGGAGTTTGCTATTATACCATGGATATTGTTTGTCGAGAACTGCTCACAGGAGTCCTTTCAGGCAAAATCACAGTTATGGAGCTAAAATGGCAAATTCTTCAAACAGCTGCTGAAAATGAACTATGTGGTCAAAGGTATAGGTAAAAAGCCTGAATGGGCTGATGAAAGGTATCCGCAAATGATGGAAATCCTGTCCAAAAATCCTCTTCAAAATACTCTATCAGGCTGTTCAGAGACAAGCTGGTGCTTTGTACTAAATGCTAAAACTTTTGGTGAACAAAGCTCATTGCAACAATTCTAAGTAGGTTTCTTGTAAAGAGATTTCTTTAAGTAAAAAGGAAGACCTGTAGTTATTCTTGTGAATCACTATGAAGGAAGCCCATGTAGATGTGTTTCTACTGCCTTGGTACATATCTGAGAACAGTGTGAATACAAATTGGCACAAGCTTAATTAGCCAAAATGAAAGTTATGTCTGTGCGTTGATTAAAGCATCCTGATGATATGCAGGGAGGGACACACGACTGGGAATAGTTGTACTTGCCCACCTGTGGACAGCAGAGATGGGATAATGACCCTCATACCACCAGACTGGAAAGGGTTAAAGAGACTCAATTAATCAGCAGGCAAACAGCTGAGAGTCATAATTAGTCAGATTGATTAGGCCATAAGGGCTAGGAGAAGAGGCTGTTTCAGTTTGTCTGGAAAAGGGGGAAGCCTGTGGATTTGTTTTCCTTGGAGGAGGGCTGGAAGGATTCCTGGATTTGGGACAATCATCTGTCCTGCTCCATCCCATGGGCAGCTGCTGTCAGAAAGGAGCTAAGGATGGTTATTCTTTTAGAAGTAAGTAATTATGGGGCCTAAATAAAAATGTTCATTTTCTATTGCTATGATAGATCCGGTTTATAGCCCTTGAGTTGAGGCCTGGGCTGTGTTTATTTGGCTGTCTGTGATTTCCTCGGTTGGTTATTTTGTATGAAGGCGAGAAGCAAATGCTCTGGCTGGTGCCAACTTATTCCCCTTCCTTGACAGTATTGAGAGAAGAGCAAAATAGCACCAGCTTTTGAGTTGCATGGGTTCTTTGTGTTCTTTTTGAGCTTCCATGTGCTGAGGTTGTGCTGTTGGCATGCTTGGTTGAGGTATCTGTGAATATCTGAAAACTGTGGCAACAGTGATGGGGAGTGGGTTCAGGGCTCTGGAACTCTTCGATGCTTTGCTGAGGAGCTAGCTAGTTCAGCTCCAACCATTACAGGAACTTGAGGGTCTGGTTTTCCTCTGGAGTAGTGGTGGCAATGAAGGAGAATTGGATACCCATAGAGGTTGCCTCTTTTCCTTTATTGCTAGTACACATATCACTGCATCTGTATCTGTTCTGTGGTGATAAGGATAATTAAGAGTATAAATACGTTTTGATTTCTCGTTTCCAGAAGAATCTAAAGAGGAGGCAAGAAAACAACTAAGAAAAGAAACACACAAACCCTTGTAAAGCTCCAGGGCTGTGACTTGTGTTCCTGTTTCCCTGCCTCCTGAAGCCTAGCACACCTTCAAACATTCCTGGCTGAGGTAGATATAAAAAACATGTCTAATTTGGAGTCACAGAGCCCAATCCTATCCTAAACAAACAATGCTGCCTGGAATTGCTTGCCAGACAGTTGGCATAACTTGCAGATTACCTAACACTAACAATAATGCGTTTCAAGAAGAGGCTGAACTTGGCCTTCAGTCCTCAGCTGGAATGTCAGCATGTGCCCCAGTATCTGACCTTAGCTGGAGTGGAAGAATTTGCAGATAGTAGGTTGTTCAGCCCTGATGCTGAACTCTGCATGGAGGGAGGCTGCAAACTGAGCTGGGAGAATAATTCCGCTACAAATTACTGCAAGTGTTAAAGCTCCAGGGAACAGATTTAATGGCTCCCTTCAACTCCTGCATTGGTTTGTCAGACTTGGGTTTATGGGCACAGCTGGATGATGGTGAGAGAAGGCAGGAAGAGGAGGCTAAACTGCACTTAAAATTTGTGGAAAAATTAGTTTGCACTTGTTCAGGCTTTTCTTTGTGTTGATTCATCCCTGTAAATTTAGATGCATGGGGGAGAGGTGAAGTCTACAAGTGAGGAACTTGAGTCCGGCTTGCCCGAATCAGGAATGTGGGAACCAGCACCAGCCAGACCTAATATGCTTTGTGAAAAGTGAAACAGGGTTCCAGCAGCTCGGTCTGGAATTTGGGTGGCCACATGTAAACACCAGCGAGCTAAGCTTTCTGGGCAAAAAAGGAGTTATGACTTCAAACTTGTATTTGCCTCAGATTTCAAATGGGGAAAGGGGAGGGTGCATAAATACCAACTCAGCATAATAAATGGTTTGCACAGAAAAAAACATGTCAGGAGTGAAACCTGACTCACTGAGAGCCTCTTGTGTATTAAGTGCATGTGCTGTAGTGACAGAAGAATATCCTTGCTGCCCCCATCATAATATAATCAAAATGACACTTATTCAAGTGTTTAGAGATCAAAATGCTGAGAGGAAAGGGACAAAAAAGTCTCTCTAAAGATGCGAAGAAGTGGAAGCTGGAGATTCAGATATCAATTTGAGGAGTGTGCAAGGAAAACAGTAGTGGTGCTTGCTGGAAGCACAGCCCAGCACTTCTGCTGTGTGCATGGAGGACAGATCTGGCCTCAGAGTAGTGCTGCAGAGCTGGGGGGTGCTAGCATCTCCTCTTGGGATGGAGCATCTGGGGTGTTGCTATCCCAAATGGAGCTGGGAAGGAAGTACTTCAGATCATCTGTTTATCTCACCTGGCAGGCTATGCCAAGCCTTGCTTAGGAAATATAAACCCTTTCTTGAGGTTCCCAGTATTTGTTTCCATTCTCCCAGCCATTCCCATCTCCAGTTGCTCTCTAGATGTCAAAACTGGTGGGAAAGGCTGCCGGTGTTCTTGCCAGTACTCACTCCTCTTGCTGCCAGGCTAGGGCTCATGTGTTTGTCCTCTTTCAGTGAGAAAAAAAAGTGTAGTCCTGTAATGCCCACAGAAAAGCTCATGGTGCTGGAGTAGGCTCTGCCCCTCACTGTGTTAAATCCAGTTCTTAGCACGCATAAAGCTTCATTCTTTGGCTTTTGAGCAATGCAACTTCTCCAGGTCCAAATCCTTTTATTGCTCAGCTGTTGTTTACCATTGAAACTGGTCAGAAACTGGAAAACTCCAGGCAAGGAGGAAAATTAAGAACATGCTTGAAAAAAAAGAGAAATCAAGCAAACCACCCCAAACTGTAAGTAGCTGCACCAAACGGAAACAAATGATGGCAGAAATACTCTGTGCTTATCTGATACCTCCTCATGCCATTTCTAGGTGTCCATGAATTACGAGTTTCCACTTGCTTGATCAGAACTTGGCCATGCTTCCTGCTTGCCAGCCCTTGCTCCTGTGCTGGGGTTCAGTCACCATTCTCAAGTCAGTGAGAGACTGACTCAAGTCAGGGAGCAAGGCAAACCCACATATCCAGGTGTGGCTGCAGGTGATTAAAGGGTGACAGACAACAAAGAATGTGATGTGTGACTGTCACAGCTGAGCTGATACCTGCAGTTTGGGAGAGCTCTTCTATCTTGTATCTGGCTTTGTCCATCCTTAAGGGTGCAGAGGGCTTGAGGCATCAGGGTTTTACCCTTGCAGGGCTGTCATGCGGAGCAGTGAGCACAAAGTGCCTTTCCATCTCCTGGCAAAGCGCTCCCTCCTGCTCAGACTCCAATACTGGGAGTCAGTGCCCTCCAAAGGAGGCTCTCTGCATGGAGAATGAGGTTTAGGAAGCCCTGTAAGGCAACCTGTTCTAGTGTGAGGCGTTCCTGCCCATGGTAGGAGGTTGGGAGTAGGTGGTCATAAGATCCTTTCCATCCCAAACCATTCTGTCAAATAGTCTCAGGAAAATCTGGAATCTGCCTGAAAGCATTTATTAACTAAAATTGCAAAGATTTTGAGAGCTTTCTGAGTGTCTTCTGTGCACTGATATGCTTTGTCACTGCATGTGAAGCAGTTGAGCCCCAACAGGTTGGCAATCGATGAGGAGTGAGGTGTCATCCTGGGGAGAGATCCTGTCAAAATAAGTATGTTAAGAGGGGTCATCTCTCTATGCAGCAGAGGAGGCAGCATCTCCATTGGTCAAGTGTGGTGTGGTGGGAGATCGTCTCCAGTGTTCAAAGCAGCTTCTGGTCCATGGTCTTTCTCCAGTTGGCTATTCTAAGTGGGAAGACGTCTGTGCAAGGACGAAGCTATGTTAGTAATGCTTACCCAAGATGCCCTTATTTTGCAGGTGATTTTCCAGTTTCAACTGTTTTGCTGTTGAACACCCTCCTAAGGTAAATGGAGCAAATCAAAGTGAGCATTCCTGACAAATTAATGAGCAAACACATTAGCAGCTCTGAAAAATGAAATCCTTGCACATCGCATGAATTCATTTTACAGTGTTTATGTATTTATGGAAATGCCTTTGAATTATACTCCCAGCTCTAGCGGAGATGATTTCTTCTTCCATTATAGAGCAGGTTATGTGGTGATAACTTCTAGACCCCTATAAGTTACTGGAGCATGTAATTATCTTCTGGCACTTACTGATGATGAAAGGTCTATGCAAGTCCCAGAGTAGCTGTATGTACAATGCTCAGTAGTTTAAAGAGGCTGTATACATTTAATTTTGTTCAAAATTGCTGACTTTAAGCAGTCTTCAAATATGGAATATAAATGTTTGGGGGCATTTGAAACTTTTAAAAATTCCTAATGAATATGTGGTACTGCAAATCTAAATATTGTGGTGCTAACATATGAAGATGAGAAAGTGGGCTGAAAGCAAAAGAAGCTGAGCAGGCTCTGAAATGCCTATTGCAAACAAACATCAAGCTAATACAAATTAGGACTCAGGCTTTTAATTTTGAAGTAATATTATTATCGGTAATGGAAGATATGTTAAAAAATGAGTTTCATCTTGACATGCTTGGAAGGTGGCCAATTTATACACTTCTGGGTTAGAGATCTGCAAACCTCTATTCCCCAACCTTCCTAAAATGGCATCGCTCATTTTATGATGTCTCCCAGCTATAATCCTGCTTCTCCAGTCTGCCATAATAGCACTAATTAGTTCTGTATGTAAATAAACTATTGTTGACAGGACATTTTCAGCAATTCACGTATGACTCATGGAGAGAGAAAGAGGGGGGGTTTAAAAGTGATTTATCCATAAACAGAGATTCCATATGTCCTAATCTGGCATGGATTTCTCTTCTTCTCTTTATAGCAAGGAATGTGTATGCGCCTGTATAACGGGGCTGTAATATGACAATTCATCTCAAAGTGAAACCAGGATTTATGGTACTTACTGGAGACTGCAGAGGTAAAATGAACAGCAGGCTGCATTTAATCATCTGAGTTTTCAAATATTTCTTTTGCTTGGGTAAATGTGGCTTTGTTCCTTTTTGGAAGCATGTTTAACTGTAGGATTGGTTCCTGTAAAGCTATCTGAAAATACTGTGTGCATACTTTTAGTGAAGCGCATGCAGGTGATGGGAGAGGAAATGTAGATGGGGGACAACTGTGCAGGAACAGGTTTGGGCACACAATTTTGCAGCTGAGTGTAATCTGGCAAGGTTACCATTATTCACACACCCTGGCAGAAAAAACACTTTTTAGGTGCCCATTGCACATTTCTGGAAATCAGCGCATGTCACACTAATCCCAGATAAATGCCATAGAAAATCCAGGCAGAGGAGGAGAAGGAGGAATTATGAACTGCTCGATGCCATTCATTTCTCCTGCAGGGCCTGATCCTGTGGTCTTTAGTGATGTGATACTATTCCAGCCTCGAGAGGAATTGTGCTGGTACAAGTGCACTTGTAAGAGGCAAACGTACCCTTTGCAGGACTTGGAAACTTCCCTGGGAATGAAGCTTAAGTTGAATCATAGAATGGTTTGTGTTGGAAAGGACCTTCAGATTATCTGGTTCCAACCCCTTACCATAAAAGTACCTTCTATCTGGGCTTTTTATTTTCCCCTTGTAGTCTGGACTGCAGTATTTATATTTCTGGTGATGCCACTTGTCCTTCTGCCTCTTCCTTTTGCTTCCTGCTTCCTCTTTAATTGTTATTTTAGCACGCTGTAACTCATGCTATTACTTGCCATTTCTGTGAATTGCCGATTATATTCTTCCCTTAAACCTAGTGTTCTCATAACCACAAGATTTCAGGATATGGAGTTTCAGGGTAAAACAACCAGAAATCATGGAGTTGTTGATGCCTAGAAAATGGCAGCATGGGTTACCTGAACACACAGAAAAGGCAGATTAAAACCCCACAAACCAGTTGCAGGTGGTGGTTGTGCCTTCATAATTTGAGAAAGACAATGCTGCACATGTAAGCCATGAAATGGGATAAAACAAAGTGCTGCTGGCAATGAACTGTGATGACAGAACCAGGGCAAAAAGAAGAAGCTGAATTTTGTATATGTGGGGGCAAAGCTGGCACTGGAGATTAAAAAAGGCTGGCAACAAAAAAAATCATGGCAAAGATGCTGGCTTTCCTGCCAATGGAATCGGAGCCTATTTCCTTCCTTCAGAAAAAGGAAGCTCTTTAGGGGTGACTGGTTTAATTGGAATGGCTTGTTACAGCCTTTGGGCTGTGAGTCCTGGTGAAGCTGCCAGTGAAGTGCCAGTGCAGAGGAGATTTGTTTGTGAAAGCTCATGTCTGCTGAGAATTGGACCAGGTGCTGATGCATTGGCATAGCTGTTTGTGGGAAAGGCAAAGCCAGAACTTCTTTTCCTCCACTGTTGAATTTGCAATGACTTTCCCCCTTCAGGCTATGTAGGAAGAGGAAACAAAGGCACTGTGCTGGCTCACGCAGAAGCAAGGGATCCCTGGTTGGGGTTTGCTTGCCTTCATCAGATTTTGGTTTTGGTTCATGGCTTGGCTCTGAAGTCCTGAGCTTGACAGTTGTCATTTTCTGATAACATTGGCCAGGGTTTATTAGCAAACCTTTGCTGGAAGTGCCGCTTTTTAGCTGGTCCAAATGAGCTCCCTTACAGCTGCTGCTCCTTCATCTGATGTAGGAGACAGAGAGTATCCTTTGGTATCAAAGCCAACATTCAAGGCACATACCTAATTATGCCAGCAACAATAATTAAAAAGGAGAGATTTTCTAAAGTTGTTGTCTCGCGTGTGCTGAATACAAAGGTTGTAGTTCTCATCAGGAAGACTTTTGGCCTCCTCTACTGTTGACTTCATCACATTTGCTGTGAAAAAAAGAGGGTGGCTGGAGAGTATTCTGTTGTATTTTGTAAGGAATTATGATGGAACCTCTAAAACAAACCTGAGTCTGAGCATAGGGATAGGAAAAATGGTTACCCAAGAAGGACCTGATGTATAGGGTATGTGCTTGGATTGCTTTCTGATCTTGGCAAACTTATGGAAAAATCTCCATTCAGGCCCAAGTATGTAGTTTTACAAATCCAGCAGTAACTGGCCGCTCTTCTGCATCTGAACACAGAATAGATTATCATAAAGTATCAAAGGCTAGCTAGAAATGGAGCATTGATTCAGGCTTAATAGTTTTGTGTCCTGTTCCTATTGCTAAAATACATTGCTGTCTCAACCTTTGTATTCCACTGAAGCATTTCTGATGCAAGCACATGCTGATGGTGAAAGTGATACTAAAGCAGATTTTGGGAAGACAGAGCAAAAATCTAGGTGTGGAGTAGGGTCTGTATTTGTCCAGCTCTGTTAAACTTTACTTTTTCCCTTCATAAATATGTGATGATTTACAGAAGGACCATTAAATTACAGTTTTCATGCTGTTCTCATTAATTACCGTTTGAGAGTCAAAATGAAGAGTTGGGTTGCTTGGTTGCTGTGAGGTGAGTAATGTGTGTTTACTCAGTGGTGATCTGCTGCCTGCCAGCACACCTTGGCTACCTGTACTTACTGGTTTTGGCCACAGAAAGTGCTTGGGGTTATATTTCATTTGATCCATTTAGAAACAAAAGAAAGGGAGATTCTTTCCCATCTCTTTAAACAAATTCCTTAATGAGCAATATCCCCAAAATAGGCTGAGCAAGAAGGTAGTTAGCTATTTTGGTCAAACAGAGTAATTCCAACACAGAAGCCAGCTCATTCTCATGGAGCTGGTATTGCTGGAAAGCACAATTTAGAGTGTGAAAGGTGAGCTTGGAGATATGGCTATGAGGTTTCTGGTTTCACTTTTACAGGGAATTTTGAACATTTGTGTAAGCCAAGCGCCCGAGAAGCCTAGTGCTCACAAGAAATTGTAGCTGCTGTATGAGCTTGTACATGAACACTCATACAGAAATGTCGAGGATTCCCTATTACTAGAAGAGCTTCAACCAAGAGATAACTTTTTAGATCCCAGAAGTTCTAACTGACTCAAAGCAAGACAAAAGCATAGAAAATCCTCTGCTCAAGCTTAGGCTTATGTTTCTAATTGCTTTGAGGCAGTGAGTGTGAGTAGATGTGTTTAACAGTGTAAATACCAGGCAGGGCCATGGCAGATTCATCTCCTACTCTCAACCCCCTGATCAGTTTTTCTGTTATAAATATTGAGAGGAAGGCTGGTCAAGTGAACATCTTGTGATACACCTCCTGGGAACCTTCTATCCTAGGGTCCAAAATGTGAAATTAAAACTTGTGCTGTGCAGCTCTTCTACATGTGCATAAACTCTGAACAGAAATGGTAGGGTTATGGCCAGAGCTGATAGATTTGTCAGTTACAGAACCCTTCTAGAAACACTCTGCAAGAATCCTTACAAAATACCCTGGTCATACCTCAAAATGCCAGTCCCAGGGAAAATGGCTTGATTAGAGGTGCAAATGGCAGTCCAGCTCCCAGTATATAACATATATATGCATAATACCTGTATTTCTTAGCAGATGATTGTGGTTGCTGCTTATCTCCCCATCCGTTGGAGCAAGTTACTTGCTTGGAGGTAGTCCTTGCAGTGATGGTCATGGATTCCCCTGGCAGAGTCAGAAGTGTGTAGGCATAAAAGTGCAGACTGATTTTATGTGAACTTGAGTTACTTATTAAAAGTCCCTGTTGAAAGGGGCTTCCAGTTAGGGCTTTATGTAGTCGTTTCTTTATCTGATACGAAGTTGCTAGTGGTATGAAGCTTTTGTTTTCCTGTGATAACGCTCGACTTTCAGTTTAAGTCTTTTAATGGGACATCTACCCAAGCTTGCAAACACACAGAAGCTGTCCTTGAGTAATTTTCTTGTTAAAGAGTGCATGAATTGCTGGAGCCTAAAGCTGCTGGGATGTCCCTTATGAGAAAAATCAACTTGTTGAAAAGCAGTGATGATAGTGAATGTTAACATCGGAATATTCAGGGTAAACTGAGAAGGGGAGGTAGCTGAGATACCTGAGTAACTATGTTTGAGATGAAATAGCTGTTTATTGATATCCTATTGCATCCAAGGGGGCAGAGAATCTGTATGGTGTTCTAGGACACTGATTTCCTGTGGATCTGTAAAGAAGTATTCACAAAAATGTGCCAGTTCAAGGACTGTTTTGGTGTTTCTTGGTGCTAATAGCATTTTGCATTAGATTGCAGTGCAGAGGGCAACTATCACTGCTGTTCACATTAGGAGATTGTCTTAGTACCTTCTAAGCAATTCCTCTTGCTCTGCCCTTCAGGGAGCTCCCCTAATCACTTCCAGTGCAAGAAGGAAAGAATTAAGATCTTGAGTTGCCAAAGGGATTGGGTGGGTGAAAATGAAGTTTATCAATAATGGCTTGTGTTCAACAGAAATGTAAGAAGTCCAATAAAGCAGATACTGTATTGTTCTTCCTTTATATGTTCATTCAGAGCCAAAAAAATCACTGCTCTTAAGAGCTAGGAACTCATGATGTAAGTGTACAGGCTCTTGCCTGTCTGCTGCTACCATGATACTTTGACACTGTAGATTTGTCTTTAATATTCAGGTACTGTCTGCCTAGAGGGAACCTTGTAACTGCCCCAAGGACTGTGATATTCTCAGTCTGTACAGACTTATAAATGATTGCTGCCAAGCAGCTGCTGCTTTTGACTTGTATCCCTGACAGCATTCTCCTTTGGCTAAGGGAAAGGAGAATAGAATCAGAATAGGGTGGAAAGTTTACTTATGCCTAAAGATTGTAATTCTGATAGAGGAATCGCCAGCTGTTTAACAAAGAAACAGCTTGCTTGATGTGAAGGGCACCCAGGGAAGTGATTTTGTTGATGCTCATTATTAGTAATTCAAGGATAAAGGACAAAGGAAGTCCCCAGGATTTATATGTGAGAGCTGGAGAGTATACTTGCAGAGGGGCTGGTCTTGCTTAGTGAAGTATTGGGGCCACCTAAGAGAATCTAGTTCACCATGAAACAGGCATTGTGTGGTTGGCTTTGCAATACTTACAGAAATGGTGCTGGGAAAAGAGATACCACATTGGTCTGCAAAATGGGATTGTGTTGAAGCAGGTGTGGATAAGTGAAGCAATCCAGAAACTCTCTCTTTGGGTTTATTTTGAAGCTTCTGAAGAGCTTGCCTGAACACAGACATCAAAGTGGATCAGAAGGTGAGCCTGGCATGTACTAGACATACAGATATTACTTGAGACCTGTGTTTTTTTTCCAGGCCCTGCTACTGGCCTGGAAGGTAGAAGGTATTTGGAGAAGGTATTTCATCTGTCTTTGATTTTCTGTAGAATCAAAGCAGTGATACCTGCTACCATGAAAACACATGGAGATAAGCTGATGGAATATTACTAATTATACCAGTAAAATTAATTCCATGCTTGTGTGGGGCAAGATTCTCAAGCAAGACTCTCAAATTAACTTTTTCAGTAAATAGAATCCCCTTGTTTATGCCTCATTCCTTCTCATGTCTAGAATACAAGCGGGATCTCAACATTCTGTTGCTTCCACTTAATTGGATTAGTCATCTACCTCCAAACGCATGTGCCTCAGGTCCAGTTCTTGCTTGACAGCCAAACCAATGGGCCATTACATTAGGTAGATGGAATCCAACATCAAAGGAAAAAGCGGTTTAGGTTGGAGAGATGCCAGGAGCTTTTTGTGCTTATCCAAATACCTGTATGCACTGAGATTTTTCTCATTGCTGCTAGTGCAATTATTCCATGTTGGAAAGATTAAAACCTTTACTCTTGAATAAGGTTGCGCTACCATCATCTGCAGTGCCAAATAAAAATGGTGGTGTGGGGCTGCTCATGATGTTGGAAATCACCCCTCATTTTCAAATGCTGGTGGCTTTGGGATGTGAAAGGGAGTGCTGCATAAAGCTGTCTACATGTGGGATTTTTAGCAGTACCTCAATATGATGCTACAATGTGCCAGGGAGGGGCTGTGAGGAGATGAGAGTGCAGAGTTCCTGCTGTGTCTACATGTGGGATTTTTAGCAGTACCTCAATATGATGCTACAATGTGCCAGGAAGGGGCTGTGAGGAGATGAGAGTGCAGGGTTCCTGCTGAGTTCTCCTAATGAAGCTGTTGCAGCAAAATAGATTCCAAAATATCTGTCAAGGTCTCTGGAGACCTTGCCCAACTTGTGACCTTGCAACACTTTGTGTTGCCCTGGTATAGACCACAATAACGTACTCTGTGTTCTTGGCTGTGGTACCCCATAGCCGGTGTCCCTGAGGAAGTGCCATTCACTGTAGAGTAGGACCACCTGCAATCTGAGAGCAATTCCTAAACAGAGTGGGAAAGCTGGAACTGAGTCTGCAGTCCATTGAAGTGCAGGAAGAATTCAGATAAATATCCACTGCACATGTGAGAAATTAATCCCCGAGACCTCTACGGAGCTGAGTGCAGCTGGTTTGCAAATTATGACTCCTTTGGTTTGTACACTAAGATAGCTCAAGGGAATTGTGTTTACTGTGTTATTACTAGTATCCTCTTGGAAAAACAACAGTGGTGTTCCTTTTCTGCTGAGGAGGTTGGAAGTAGAGGCAGACGAAAGGTAACTGGGCTTTGCTCCTTCGGAAAGTTACAGCGGGGTCAAGCGAATGCACAGCTAATGTAACCTGGAGAGATCTCCTCCAGTCAAATTGTCAGCCATCCTGCTGGGCACAGTCCCTCCCCTTTTCTGTGCCTTAATTTTCATGTTGGAGAAGTGGGATGATGCTGCTGGTCTTTGATTTACTTTGGAAGAAGAAGGTACTGTTTGAACATTGCTTAGGCGATGGGACTTATGAGCTGTGGTTTCTCCCTCCTTATCACTAATGCACAGAACTGAATGCCTTGCTGCAGGAGTGAGCTAACATATGAAAAGCTATGAAGTTGTATTAGTTTGAGTATTCAGGGCTGCCTTTATGAATGCAGCTTTTCATAGAGCATCTGCTAAATCTGTGAGGGACCTGTACTAACTTACTGGGAACACGAGTGTTAGGGCTGGGGCACTCTTTATGGCTCACAGTACATTTACAGCTACTTCTCCACCAAATTGAGTGCTCAGTTTTCTTTCATCAGTCCCTGGTTGCCTCTGGTCCACCTGCTTTTGCTGTACTGAGGCTCAGATTTTTCACAAGTAACTTGCCCATACAGATCAGGCAGATACAAAGACGGCTTTTGAAAGTCTTGTCCTGGGGGTCTGCATCTGTAAAACCTGGCTCTATAACACTAGCATTTGGGTATGGTTGTTCCCAGCGTAGGATAATGTATGAAATCAGGAATTCCAGCATTAGCACTGGGTGTGGATTTGCCTCTCTGACTTATTTTCAAGGAGAAGATATTCTTGCTTTATTTCCAGAGGCAAGCCTTTCCAAAGTTGTGAACACAATAGCTTGCCAAATATTAGCTTTCAAGGTTTTAAGTCACACAGTGTTTACTCGAGTTACCTCTTCTTGAAGTCTGTATAGAGAGTCATGTTTGCGCAGGCACACTCCTAAAAGCTCCAAGACATGGCTCTAGAAGGAGGTATGCAATAGCAAAGGTAAACATTGCTGTCCCTAGAACTGGAAGCTCTCTGGGTAATCTATAAAGGAAATGGTGCTGTGGGGAAAGTCTTTGTAAGATTTGCATGCAATTTCATAAGGTTTGGAGGTGAAGGCTGCAGAACAATACCTGGAATGGCAAAAATTCAGGAGTTCAGTGATATTGTAAATGTAACTTCTCTTGGCCAAGGCTTAGCCCTGCAATTGCAGCTGCTCTCTTCTGTTCCCCAGTGTTTCCCTTTGCTGTCACAAAGGCAGTATTTTCCCACACCCCAGTGTCTGAAGCAGTTGCTGGGAACAGTTTTTAGGGGCTTTGCTGGCCAAACTACACTGAATTTTTGCTGTGGGACAACAATTGGAAAGAAAATACTTGTTATGCTTAGCAAAGTGATTCCCTCCCACCTTTTGTCAGTAACTGGCGTCATTTCCCTGAGAAGGCTGTGGAAATGAGAGCCAAATCTCAGGTGCTCTGTGAGATGATAAATGCGGGAGGAATTTCCATGAAGGAGTGGCCTAAATGCAGTGCAAATAAAGAAATATAATTGAATTAAAATTCAACCACAATATTTACAATCCTCTCCTCCTGCTCATATATGCAGGTGTGCTGAGACAAATTCACATGGTGAATTTCCTGCAGCTGAGACAAGTGTGCAGGGTGATGGGTTGGCTGAGGAGAATAGCAACTGCCCTTGCTATGCTGAATTTTCAATGTACCAATAGGCAGCCCATCAAATTTCCACTTTCTTCCCTTTCTGTAGGTAACTATTATTCAGCCTTCCCACAGCAGGGGCAGGATGTAAATAAATGGAGCTGAAACCCTGCACAAGGGTTAATGCAGAATAATTATACTTATCAGTATATGGCATCTAATGCTGTGCTGTCTAGCTGAGTGAAGGATCGCTGCAGAGCTGGAGGCAGAAGAACCAGCTGTGATCCTGCATCCTGCAGATGGATTTATGGTTTCCCGGTGCCATCTGCTGGCATCAGTCTTGCTTGTGCAGCGAGCAGTAAAGCCCTCCAGCTTCTCCCTGTGTTTGCAGGTGGTATAACCCCAAACCACCTTTACTTGATTTCTTGAGCTTTGCAAAGCAAATGCTCCCTGCAGCCAAGCACCTGTAAAACCGTTCTGTTCATGGTCCCTCCTGGAGCTGTTCTTCAGCTGGATGCCCTGGAGACTTTCCAAACCTTCTCTTTTTTTTTGCCTACAGTGCGCTCCATGGGAGCAGCCCCAGATCCAAGGGAACTTGCAGCTGGATTTTTTTTTTTTTGTGGTAACCTATCAGGCTGAACAACTAAATCCATGCAGTTTGGAGCCAGAAGTTTGTCTTTGGTGTGATAGTGGTACCAGTAATACTGCATAAGGAGAAGGTTGTAAAGTTACTGCTAGGAAGGTTTAGAAGAGCTTATTCTTTGTGTAAGTCCCTAAAATGGCCTGAAAAAAAAAAACCTAAACTGAATATATAGGTAGTAGAGGATGTAGGGAAGCTTTTCCTTTTTCTGTCTTGCAGACTTGCAAAAAGACCCTGTGGCAAGTAAAGTTCCACTGTAATAACATCAGTTGATGATATTCCTTGGGTTTTTGTGTTAGCACTCTAGGTATCTGGATCGAGCCTTTTTAGGCTTTAAGCTGACACCACTGCCAGCACAGCATCTGCTCTGGGATGAGGTGTGCTGCAGGGAAGTTGGTCTCTATCTTCCTGTGATTCCAAGCAAGCACAGCTCAGCCATTTGTAAGCACTTTTCAGCATGTGCCAAAAGCCTGGCTGTGCCTATGAGCACTACACAAGCCTAAAGACAGGACCTGTGTCAAAGCAAAAGGCATGAAGTTCATGTTCATATTTTCCATTTTTAGAGGTAATATTACATTTTGTTTAAACACCACACACAAAGTAAGAAAACTTGCTTCATGCACCTCACTTTGACATCAATCCAAGTTTGCCTTGAGCTTCCCTTATTTTTCTGCCTTTGGGGAACTTGCACTAGTTAACCAAAATAAAGTGGAGTTTCTGACACTTAAATCCTACTATGTCAGGAGTGGGCTGCAACAACACCTAGCTGGAATCTGTGTTAGCATGTTTGCAGATATGGATCAAAGGTTTGAAATCCAGATGTCATGAGGATGAATGAAGAGGAGAAATTTCTAATCAAATTCTTGGACTGCAATGCAATAACCCAGGGTAACTTGATGGAAAATGTAATAAAGGCTTCTAGTCTGTTTTCCAGCTACATTTAGACTCCCATTTTTTCAGTCCTTATGCCTCCCTCTTCACATGGACTGCAACAGGGAGGAGGATGTCTGTGAGGATCAATGAAGTAATTTAGTTTCACCAAGCAAGTTGAGTAATTGTGCTGGACAGGTTTTCCAGAGGTTTCTTTCTCTGAACTGGAGGAAATACTGTGAAGTCTCCATCTTCAGACCATTATTGGTCCTTCTCCTCCATTGATCAATAAGCAATTAAATTTGAGATGTTTTCTCTATTTTGCACATATATAAATCAGGTTTTCTGAGCTTCAACTCCTGATTTTCTGCTGGGGAAAATTGGTAGTTGTGTCTATTGCCATGTTTATCAACATGATGCAATTAAATGCAGAATACTTATTACTAATAAGTGTTCATAGGCCAGAAATTATAATTAAATGCATGTACTTCTTCTATTGAGATGTCTGGAAACAAAAACTGTTGCTTTCACATTATGGGGTGGGGGGATCCTCTTGCTTACAAACTTTTACTGGATACAGGAATCTCAGGTGTTTTGACATCCCTGTGGGATGAAAGGAGCTGAGCAAGTTTGTGATGAAGCTGCGTTTGCTTCCTACAGAGTAACCTAAAACATTTTCCTCTGAATAATACAGTGTAAAAGCACAGCAGTGGCTGACATACTGCCTGCATTTTGAATTTCAGCCAATATTTAACCCTGGAAAAAAAAGTAATGATCAAGCACTTAGGGTTCTGTATTATTTCAGGCACATCGCTTTCAAGGTTTTAACACTGGCCAGATGGGAGATGATGTGAGGAATTGCTGCTTTAAGACTATAAGGTCTATGCAAGTTAAGCTTTCCATTTTTCCTCCTTTCTTCCTAAAATTTGCTTGTAGGTTGCATGCAAAACATTGTTTTGACAGGAGCAGCCTGACTGCAACAGTAAGCTTTAGCTTCCAGGGAAAATGATTAACTGCCAGCAAGTTGCATGCATTAATGAGACAAGATTGCTTTAAGACGGGTCTTCTTTGTTTCCATCTTAGAGGCAATCTGTGACTTTAATACCTACAAGGATGTGTATCTGTGTATTCCAGGTCTTGCTGTCAGCTAATAGGGTTGATGACAATTATTCTAGGCCATGCATTAAAAAGTAACATGAAGCATACTAGTATAAGTGATCAGACCTTCCAATGAGCATCATCTCTGGAAGCTGTTTAACAGGCAGGAATGAGAGAGCATCATAGCCAAATGAAAGCATTTCAAGACTCATCCTGTTTCTGAAACAAATGGGAGTTGACACCTCAGAAGCTAGGATAAAGAATGGATCTCTTTAACATTAATGCATGTACTCAGATACTAGGTTTCCATAGAGGCTTTCCGCATCAGAGTGGTAATCCATGGCTCCTGGAGCTCACTCTGGGTTGGTCTCTTAAGTACAGGTAATGTAATTTAAAGCACACTTAAGACTGCTCTAAATCATGGGAAGGAAGGGGGGCAAGTTCTGTCGACCCTAAACTTGGGGGATTTGAGACAGTATTTTATATCCACTTCTGTTTTGCTACAGCTATTGAGAGCTGGGGCGGAGCCTAACAAAGCTGGAGGGATGTCCTGGTTACTTACAGCTGTACAAAATGCACAGGTTTGTTTGTTATAAGAAGTAAAAGCTCAGAAGTCAAATGGCAGCAGATGCCCTTAGAAACTGTCACATCTCCTGTTCTTTTTGTCTGCAATTTTCCACGTTTCTGTTTATCCAATGTAGACCCAAGGACTTGGAGTTAGGTGGCTTTGAGATGCTGCCCTTTGCTTCACACTGTCCCTCTGTACTCAGCAGTTACCTGTGAATTGGTGACTGCTTCTCGGTTGCCTTTAGGAGGTTTGGTTACACAGGGGCATAAGCCTTGAAGCCATAGCCAGGATGGGATCTGGAAGAGGCTTTTATGTTTTCCATTTATCTATGCTAATGTTCACTGGAAAAAGATGTGAGAGTAATGCATGTTTCCATTTTGCCTCCACACTCTTTTATGCTGTACTAATTTGTTTTTAGGGCTTGTTCAAAATTTCCATGTGGCTTACCAGGTAGATGGCCATACTTGGTGGTGAGAGAGGGTCAACCTGTGTTTGAAACGTATTGTGCTAGTTGGTACATACAAGACAGAAAATGCTACAGGAAGACAGTGAGGATGCTTACTTAACAAATACACTGCAGAACTAAGACATGATCTATTTTCATGCTCACTTTGAGTCCTTCGGGCACCACTTTCAACTGTGAAGCTGAAGGCTGCAGAAACTGCTCACTGGAGATGTTGAGAGCTTCCATCAGTATTAGGCTTTATTCTTACCAGGAGAGTCATGCTCAGACCCTAATTTCTCATCTTTTCCCTCAAAATAAAAATATACTTATTTGATAATGTCTCTTTTTGCCTACAAGTAAGCTACGTAATTCACATGTGTAAAGAAAATACAGGGGCTGTAGTCTGATCACAGCTTTGGAGTTGTGTGACAGTCACCGCGTTTTGCTTTAAGATCTTTGCTTCCAATGGACACGCGGTGGCAGCAAAAACCAAATAGGTTTCCTCACTCTAAGTCAGGGAGGTCGAAGCACGGATGAGTCCAGCAGGACTTGAGTAGTCTTGTGCTCTGCTCCTGAAGGAATCAGACCCGATGGGAGTGACACAGACCTCTGTACACTTTTAGTCAGCTTTGGTCGAGTTGTGTGGGTTTCCAAGAAATGAATAAATATGGTGTTAGCACCTTTATGGGGATGAATTAAAGGTAGAGTGGACATCAGCCTGATTTGGGAGCGTATGTACTTCACTCTCGTCATGCTGCCATTTACTGCTTCAGGGTGCTGTTAGGGTATGTACTATACAAACCCAGATGAACCCTCCCCCCCAACTAATCCTTAAAGTCTAAATAAAAGACAATAAGGAAAGGACACTTTCGTTATACATACCATACCAAAGCATGGAGGAGGATTACTTGCTTTTTGTGGCTAAGAATTCATTCGGAGCTGAATCTCTTTTTTAAGGAACCTAATTCCCTTGGGATGCAGTTTTCAAGCACTTGAATGCTTCTTGCCTAAAACCACACTGGAAATACCTCAAGTTTTTATCACACCCCTCTGGTATCATCTTGGGACCATCAGCCCTTGTCCCAAGACCCTGAGCCGTAACCAACAAATGAAGACAAGGCTGAAAGGCAGCTAATAAGTTATTATAAGGGAAAAATAGTGTGACATAAAATGTATTTTTACCTCCTACTCACAACTCTTTGAGCTTTCTCTCCCTGTCTAGAAGGATGGGAATTCCTTTGCAGCCAGAAAAAGATGCAGGTAGTGTCTGTAGTGTGCCCTGTGCAACAGAAGGAAAAAGCCTGTATGTCATGTACAGCCATAACTAGTTTAGGACATTAGTTAGAGGAGGAGCTGTTTGCTAAGCAATCACCAAGTGAGATACAAGACTCTGGAAGCAGCGAGGAGCACCATGGGCAGAACACTCGCATGAAAGAATGTGGTCATACAGGAAAGCAGGACAAAACAGCACCTGGTGTGTGAACTCTGAAGCAATTTTTTTGCCTTCCTTGTAAATGGATTAAATGAATATCTTCCTTAATTATCACCATTTCCCATATATGGAGTAATTTACTAGTTTAAATAGGAAACAGTATAGTGCAATTCATTTAAGTGACTCATCAAAGAAAGTAGGAGTGATTCAGCCCTCTGGTTTATGCCTGTCCTGTAGGAAGCTGTAGGAGTCTGAGGTCATACAAATGCACTGCTTTCCTATAGTACAGGCTATAACTTTTGGCTGTAGCTCTTGCGTATCACTACAGGCCTGTTTAATGCTTTAGTTCTCTTGCCTTCTCAAGTTCATCAGAAATGATGTATTACGAGCCTGCGTCAGTCTAACCTCAGTGGCATGGAAGGTTACAGAGCAAATCATCTTGAGCACCACCATGCAGTGTATACAGGACAACCAGGGGATCAGGCTTAGTCAGAATGGGTTTGTGAAAGGCAGGTCCTACTTGACTAACCTGATATCCTTCTATGACAATGTGACCAACTTAGTGGATGAGGAAAAAGCTGTGAATGTTAACTACTTAGACTTAGTAAAGCTTTTGATGCTGTTTCCCACAGCATTCTCCTGCAGAAATACTGGCTCATGGCACAAGTGGTGTTCCCCAGGGCTCAGTATAATGGCCAGGGCTGTTTAGTAACTTTATCAATGACCTGGGTAAGGGGATTGAGTGCACCCTGAGTCAGCTTTCAGATGTCACCAGGTTGGGCAGGCGTGTTGATCTACTGAAGGGATAGGAAAGTTCTGCAGAAGGATCTGGATAGGCTGGATAGATGAGCTGAGGTCAGTTATATGAGGTTCCAGTACAAGGCTCAGTGCCAGGTCCTGCTCTTGGGTCACAACCCCATGTGATACTACAGCCTTAGGGAAGGGTGTCTGGAAAGCTGCCTGGTGGAAAAGGACACGGACGTGTTGATTGACAACCAGCTGACTATGAGCCAACTTGTGCCCAGGTGGCCAACAAGGCCAACAGCATCCTGGCTTATATCGGATACAGTGTGGCCAGCAGGGCCAGGGCAGTGATTTTGCCCCATGCATGCATTTTTCAGACATCTTAGTTCTCTTTTTATCAAGCTGCTTGCATGAGATATCTTCTTTCTGGAGGAAGGAATTAGAGATAAACCTTAAAACCTATTCTTAAGCAAGCCTGGCAAATGCTTCAACCAGCCTCTTGCTGCTCTTGGTTTGTACCTTTGGTAAGGTACAAATGCTTGTGCAGAGCATGAAGGGTTTGGGGGAGCTATCAATGCACTTTCCTTTCTTCAGGGTCCTGTTCAGTCAGCTCTGTAAGTCTGCGGTTGGGCTTTTCCCCTTAATGTGCCCAGATCCTGTTATTTGGTGTCATTCCTGCTTGCACATGTTCTCTGAACTCTTGCTGGCTGTTTGCATAACCAGGAGCGTATTTCCTGGCTGGCGCACAGCCCTGGGATCTGTTTATAAGCTGTAGTCTTGGATGGGGGTGAGTTGGTATTCAGAGCTTTAGGCTCGTGCTTCACGTGCTCTGCAGAGTCTCTAGGGTTTTAACTTGTAGTCCCACTTAAAGTCAGCTTCTGACTTGATTTAATCCTTGTCCTGTCCCTCATCTCAAATATGCGTGTACTTTGAGTTTAGGCAAATGTGAGATTCCCAGACTTTATCCTGGTGATCTGAGGGAAGTGACCGGTACCACATCGCCTAGCTCAGGGCACCCATAAACATCTAAGCAATATCCTCCTTCTCACCATGGGACCATAAATTAAGTGCTTTGAAAGTCACATTTCCAGGACACTGGATCATTTATAGAGTCTGAACACTAATGATGCTTTAGCTGCACTTTTGAGCTCAAGCTTTTGATGTTTCTGTATATCCATTTATTTGCTGTTTTCTTTCTTACCTGATTTTCAGATTCAGTGTAGATTCCCTGCAAGCTACAATTCTCCCTCTCAAGTCATCTATTCATTCAGTATCAAGTGATCATCTTTAGTGTCTCAGGCAAATCATGTGGAAAGCAAAGAAATGCTGCCTCTCCTGTGCTTGCCATTTCGTTGACACTCACTGGTTATTCAGTGCCATAGCCGCACAACTGCGTTTTCCTCATTCACTGTACCTTTTGTCTCTTCTATCATCAGATCTGCTCTCCCTCATTTTTGGACCTTCCAGCCCCTCTGAGGCTAACACCTGCAGCTGAGCCACAAGGAAGGAGTGTTTGCTTGATGCTGAGGTGAGGTCAGCCTAAGTCTATTTGCTTGATGCACACTGCAGAAATGACCTTTTTCCAGTATGAAGAGCAAACTGACACAAATGTCGAGGTACCCACAAACCTCACACCAGTAGCTTTAGAGACTTATGCTGGAAGATGCTCCAGATATATTCCTATAACCCTCATTTAAGAGTGGTGTTGCTTTCCTGAGTATCAGGGACATGAATCTTAGTGTTGTAGAAGGTGAATGGAGTCAGGTGATGCCTAATTAGTATAGGCTAACAAACTTTTCTGATCTTAATCAGGTATAAAGCAATCCTTGTTCAACACAAAGAAGGGAAGAATCTGAGCTTTCTTTTCAATAACAGCAGCTATTTTTCTGCAGAGGTCAGATATTCTGATCATCATCTGCTAATAGTGGAGATGTGTATTTGACAACAGCCACTTGCCACTTATACATACAATAGAATCTAGAAGGAATTAATATGCTACAACAAGAGACTATGATGCGGTGTTTTCCTGTCTATGAGAAGCTAAGGAAGGGAGGGAAAATATTCTTTTCAGGGGGAGGAGGAGAGAATTCCATCAAGACTGCCTTGTATTGTCAACATTGCAGGGAAATATTTCATCCTTTTTTATAACCTTACTAAATTATAAGGGAACATCTGACTCTGAATAAAGAATGCCATGGAGGAAAAGAATGACTCAAAAGGCAATCTGTCTTACTAAAAACATGCTTAAACTGTGAGTGCGTACTATTCCTGAAACTGTTTTCCCTGCTCTTAAGGTTTATCCTTGAAGTCCCTGACTTACTACAGCTATAGGAGGAAATGAATGTTGTGGTCTGTACAGGATGTTTGTAGTGCTTCTAGTGGTATAAAAATAACTTTCCCAGTTTCAATTGAGTCCTCATAAAGATTATTTGGGGGCTGTGTAATGAAATTTGGCAGATTCCTAAGGATGCTTTCTAAATACTTGTGTTACAAACAAGATTCTCAATGTACGTTGCTACTACATCAGATGTTAGAAGTGATTGACTTGTAAAGAAGCAGCATTTTCTGTCATGTCTAATGTTGTTGTGTTTGTGAAATCAATGTAGTCGGCTTCACTTTTAGATTAGGTTTTGTTCCTTGTCCATGACTTGTCCTAGTTTTTGTGGTTCCAGACTTCTAAAGGAAGGTTATTTCCTTTTGAAAATGGGACATTTGGTACTTTAAAATATATATTTTTTTAATATGTATATATATATTAATATATATATTAAATACATGTGTATATATATAAAACACATATAGTCCGAGATTGCATTTCTCTAAAAACTGTAGTACTAAATTTCGTACTCATGGAAATTTTTACCTTTTCTTCTAAAAGCGCAAAAGGGGCTGGTGGGGAAAAAGTTGCTATTTAGATAGGCCACAAATGAGAGGCAGCTTACAAACACTAACAATGTTTATGCTGGATCAGACTTTCTCAGCATTCCCACTTCTTCACACTAAGATTTAAAGCTATGTAAAATAGAGCTGTGTGAAATATTCATAAAGGCAAATGAAGCAATAGTCCACACCTGTATGGTTTTGTTTCCCTTGTACTATGTATCAAAAAAAGGGGAATATCTTCATTATTTTCTCTTCAGACAAACAAATCCAAGTATTCATAAAATCTCTAGAAAAGACACTTGCTTCAGGTGGGAAGTGACTTGCTTTGTAAGATTCCATGTCTGATCTAGTTAATCTGCTCTGTCTTTGGGAACAAGGACAAGAACAATAATTCTACTGAGAAGGTGTGATTTAAAGGCACCATAATGGACCCTATGGTGTGATCAGAGGGGTCCTCTTCATATAGCTAAGATGTTGGAAAATATTACTGCTCCCCAGATTACCAATGTCACATATTGTTGCAGGTGGTTACCTTGTTAGAGACTAAGGCAGAATGTTCTGCTCACCAGGGGGTATGAGTTCAGGGAGGAAGAACATCTGTAGGGGCTGGGGATGAGGCAGAGTCCCCTTCTGCTGACACCAGTCTTTAAAATGCTGTTGAACCTCAGCTTCTCTTTCATAGCTACAGGTGAAATAGGTTCAGTCAAACCTGATTCTCAACTTGCATCAGTCAAAATAGCCACTCAGATTTATTCAACCAGTTCAGGTTTTTCCAAGTGCAGAATTCAAATGCCGGTCTATTTGGGAAGAGTTTTGTATGAGCGCTTGGAAAAATAAAGGCTGTAGAAAAGTGGTTTTTTGGGGTCATTTTGGTTTTGTTTCCCCACATGTAATTGCTTGCAAAGTTACTGCCAGATGCAGTGAAGTGAGGAAGAAGGTATGTGTTGGGTGCTTGAGTTCAGGGTTAGAAGGAATGGGAGGATAACACGAAGGCACCTTTTAATTAAGCTGAGCTGCATCAGCATGGAAATGAACTGTAATGAATTGCAGTAACTCACCTTGTACTGTCCCAGAGCAGTGGGCTACAGAGCTGTCTGTTTTTACGGGTACCCATGCCCCATACCCTGGACCAGGAATTGGATGGTATGAGCTGTGACCACTGCTAGGTGGAGCAGGTAGGTGTTGGGGTTGCAAATCTCCTGCTCATTGCAATTTTGCTGCTTACAGTATCTTTACTTTTTCCATTAGGATTGCATTAATCTTGCATTTTTTTCCTTCCTTATCTAGTTCTGGAACATTCTGGAGCAGTAGCCACAGGGAGAGCAGCAGTGCAAGATGAGCGAGGCTGGGCATGGAAAATAGTTCAGGTATTGAGTGGAGAATATTGCCTGCCTTTGGTGGTTGTTAGGTTTGGTGCCAATATTGGCAAGGACCTTTAGTCTTTTCTTTATTCTAATGTGACACAAGGGTCTGCTTTCAGGGCCTATCTGCTGGTTTTATAAAGCTACTATCTTCCCTTTAAAGGACTTTGGTAGGAGAGAAAATATTTTAAATGCTTTCATCTGTTATTTTCCCAAGGAACCCTGTTTGCTGTAGCTTGTGGTCTCCTATAAAATAAGTCTGTATCAGTCCTAAGGAAATATAAGATTGTTTTGTGGCATCTGGAATAGCAATTAAACGCTGTGGACACCCTTTGGAATTATAAACTATAGCAGGGTTGCCTGTATCTGCAAAGCTGGGTGATCTACCTTCTTTCCTAAACTAAATCTTAGGGTGTTTACTGGTGGTGGGAAGAAGAACTTGTACATTTACCTTACCAAATCCATAGCCTTTCTCCCCATGGTCCCCTATCTAACTTCCAAAATTATTAGCATGCTTTCAAGGTCAGAGTCTGGAAAGATTCACAGTTTGCTTCACTTAGACACCATTGTAATTATAATTTCACAGTTGGTCTTCAGCAGAATTGAGTGCCTCATCTCTTGGAAAGGAATATGCATAAGAAAATAAATAAAAGCACTTACCAACTGGTGCCTAGTGAATTATACTGTACGAAGTTCAAGGATATTGAGTATAGTAATTGCTTGATTGGCACCTATGTGGATGTTTGACTGGCACCATTTGACTCTTTCTAGCACTTCATTCAGAAATGTATATGCTAGTGTAGTTTCTTTTTTGCTATGTGAAAAACATCCTTAAGCTCTCATGAACTTCCTTTGTTCCTTTTAGGTACTTGAGCTCTTCTCTTGTTGCCAGCAAATGGGCTACGTTCACTTCCTTCCTTCTCGATTCCACAGAATTGCTTTCTTTGGACCCCTTCTCATAATACATAGCTGGAGACAGTCTGTAGCAGCAGCTGGCTGCCTGAAATGCTTTGGTTGCAATGCTACTCCAGCAAGGAGGAGATGTGTGAGGTGCCTGTCTGCTGTCAGCTTGTAACCTCTTGTGTTACTGCTGGACAACTCTCTCCCTTTCTGTTTCTCCCCTTTATCCTTCTCCTCTTCTATCACCCCAGGAAGGGGCTTTAAAAATTACATGTGAGGGTTAAAAGGCAAGTGAGAATGCTTTGGTCTCATCCTCCTTGTGTAAGAGGTGTCATGTCTTCCTTCACCAGCGCCTAGATCACAGCTTGCAATCTGGAAATGCTATGTAGAAAGAAGTTTTAAAAGTTAACATGGGGAAAAGCTTTTCCCCTGAAGTGTGGGAGATTTGGGGTCTGGTTTCTACTCCACTGGAAAAAACAGTGGAGTAATCTTCAGTTATCTCCAGGGTTTAGCAAAAATAATACACCTCAGTGCCAAGGCTGCACTGTAATAGAGTCTGTATTGCAGGGTTATATGCTTTAGAAAGCAAACAGTGGTTTTGTACTACAGTGTTGAAACTTCTGTAGCTGTTCTTTAAATGGTCATGGAGTGAGTTGAGAATCTGTACTTGCCTGAGCAGCAGCTTTTGTGAAGGTTTTACTGGAAAATTGATCTTATTAAATTAGAAAGTTTAGGTACTATAAATGTCCACAGTGATTAAGGAGCAAACATTTTTCTATGGTGGTAAAACTCATGTTTTCTGCAAGACCAGACCTCTTCTAATTTGGCTGCCTCATCTTTCTTAGATACGAAGTTGTTTGCATCAATCTGAGATTCATAAAGAACACGAAGAACAAGATGCTTAAACGATGCATAATGTTGGAACATCCTGC
Organism: Forpus xanthops; assembly: GCA_032466535.1. Taxonomy (NCBI): domain Eukaryota; kingdom Metazoa; phylum Chordata; class Aves; order Psittaciformes; family Psittacidae; genus Forpus; species Forpus xanthops. The sequence goes on from JASSUY010032169.1 coordinate 88,074, forward strand.
CATGTGATTTATAGAAATGCCATGAAAGTGCATGCATTATGCTAAGCGTTAGCAAACCTTTTAAAACACCCACACTCAACAGGGTGTTTATTATTGCTTTCTTTTGCTGTATCTTAACTGTAGGTATTGAGGATGGTAAATGTAAAGACATAGGAATCTCTTCTGGTGATAATTCTGTGCCATAACCTTTGTTGGTATCCCTACGCAAAACAGACCATGCTTTTATTCCCAGTTTATTGATGCTTACATAGCTCTTGTCAGCAGTGCTGAAGCTGGATGCATGAAGCACCTGGCAGTCATTTCTGGCTGTTACCTGGAAACATCACTCTCAGCTTTTTAGTACTCTTTCTCCCCTTTGACTCCCCTTAGTCCTTAAGTAAACTGTTTATATTAAAATCCTTAACAGTGACTTGTTTGGTTTATGGGGAGCGGGAATAAAAAGCAAGCTTGACATACTTTTGTGTGTACATACTCATTTTATACCAGTCTCAAACTGCAGAGACAAGGAGTAGGCATTTTTCTTAAGGCTGCTGTACCATAAATCTCTAGACTGGCACTTGTAGTTTATAGGGACTGAGTGGCTGCGGTGATCCTCCATACAGGTGGAAGATGAATCTTAATGAGCACTCTCAAAGTCAAGTCTCTTTCTTCTACACCTTAAATTCACCCATTTTTTAAATCTTCATGCTATATCAGATGCTTCTCTGTTCTTTTTTCTTAATTGCCTACATTCAAGCTGCATCCTGTCAAACCAGAGGAAAGGGAATATGGCTGTGTACACAGAGGTGGGGTTTTCACCTGGCCTCACTTAAGTTTGTGCTCTCAATTAAAACACCTGGGGTTTTAAAGAGGAAGGGATTAGGCAATTTGTGCTCAGGGATTGTTTCATTTACTTTTGCCAATACAAAGGGCTTTTGTTTCATGATTTGTCTGCAAAATGTTCGACCTGGTTCTAGGAAAGGCTCAAAGTGGATTAGAGTAGCCTTGGGGGCTGTTTTAAATCATAGCAGCTGAGGCCTTACCCCAGCACTTCATCCCTCCACCCTGTGCCTCTTCCACCAACACACTCCACAGTAACCTCAAATCTTCACCCTTTCATGGAGAAAACTCATTTCTTTGCTTGTCTGGTAGGTTTGCCTAGGCTGGGAAGATATCAGATCTGTTTTACAAAGACAATGAGATATTGAGCCTGGTCGCTTTGCTGGGAAACAGGCATTCACCAGTTGCTGTAATTCAGCATTGCTCTTTATATTCTGAAGCACATCGATGGAGTAGGAAGAACACAGAATAATTTCTCCTGGGCATTGTGCTTTCAGGCGCAAACTAAACCATTCCTGAAGCTGCTGAGGACAGTTTCCCTGAACTTCCAGCATTGTGCAATCCACCATATGCCTTCTCTGGGGTTTCCACTTTCCTCAGCTCTGACAAATACCGGTCTCGGATGGAAGCAGGGCAGGGAAATTGATGGATCAGTGGAATGATCCAGTACCAACAAATCCATAGTTACAAAAATAGGCAGTTATTCTTATCATTTCCTCATTCTGACACAATTTCCTGCCCTCCTGTTAGCCTGTTCTGAAGACTGCCTGGATGACAGATCTGCTTTGAAGACTGTCAAACCCCTCTGCAAAGCGCCTCTCCTGTTAGGAATAGCTGTCTGGAAGAACAATGGCTGGGAGCAGGGTCAGAAGCTGTGTGATGTTAACAGCCTTTGATCACTCTTGGCATGTATCCAGTCCGTGCCTGCTGTGGGCACTACTTGTTTTTAACATTTCTGATTATATCACATTCAAGCATAAGAACTGTGCTTTGCTTGATGCGTTTTATTGTACCTCCTAGAGATTCAGTAATCTCCAGCCTTCTTAGACCAGCTCAGACCAGTAGAGGGATGTGGGGCCATGGAGGTGCCCTCTATATGAGCTCATTAGGACATGACTGGAGCAGGCAAGGGAAGAAGGTGAACTAGTTTAATTAATAGGGTTCTGCTAGTGCAGGTTTATTTTGACAGAAGAGGATTAATGAAATCTCACAGCTGCAGCTCTGCTGACAGATCTGTGTGTAATAGTGTCTGGCATGGGATGGTAATGAGCAGGTGGAACTGGTGGCCTCTTTGGCAAATACAGCTGTCCATGGCATAGGAAGAATGATAGCTTTTAACATCCCCATCAAGACCTTTACGGATCTATGTATGATGGCTCTAGGAGTCTATGTGACGCTTGGCCTGGCTTTGCAGACTGGTCACCTCTAACTTGTCATCATCAGACCTTGTTAAGCTTAGTTATGGTAGTTCTTGGCTCATATTTGGACATTTTGAATCTTAAAAATTAAAAGCTAATTGAAATTAAAAGATGAAAGAGTCTATAGGCCAGGGTTTCTTTTAGAAGTCTTTCTGATTTGCCTAGGGGATAATGATTGGAGAGCACCAGTAAGTGAGGCTTGAAGCAGACTTGTGGTTGTGTCTAGATGTAAAGATTTGTTCTGGTCAGGGCCCTTAATATTGCATAATTCATTCAACATCTAGTGTGACAGACTAATACCGCTCAGAGTCAACACTTGTAGTTAGTCTGATTAAAAAATGTCAGGAAATATGTATTATGGAGTCTGCTGTGCTCCCAGTTTTAGACTCTGGGTTTTGGTGTAATGAGATCTCTTTACTGTAATTAAAGATAAGTGCTGTAATAGAAAATTATTAACAGTAGCAGAAATGAAAGCAAGTAGATATTTTTCCTCATTCAAGTCAATTATGAGGAATGTAAAGCTTGCTTTTTAGCTATCAATTATTAATAAGCATAGTTAAATTCTCCCATGTTAAAAACTTCTTGTGTAACTTTTCCTTCAGCTATCCCAGATCACAATGTATGAGTAACCACCAGTTCCAACAGACATCGTGCAAGGTAGGAAAATACTCCCTTGAATATGCACTTCTCTGAAAATAGACATAAAGAAAAATAGCTTACCTTTTAGAGTCTGGAATGGAGTACAGCTCTTAAATTCATGCTCCTTTTCTCTACAGCCAGGACTTGCCTAGAGCTTGCTGTATTGTTTTTCTAGTTTGTGTTTGTACGTTCTCCCATGAGGATCCATTTGGGAGAAAGTGGGGATAATGTTTACCAATGATCTGTTTTTAATACGTAGTTAATACTGTGTCAGTGTATGTTTTAACCTGTGTTACCTTTTGGCTTAGTGCTTAAATCTGACAAAGAGAAGTGGGGAATATGTGTGAAGCAGTTAAGCTAGAGTCAAAGCAGAAATGTGTTAAATACAGGAGATTTAAACTTCTGGCCCTGGGCTTCTCCTGTGTTTGGAGCTCAGCCAGAGCTGGGACCTCCTTCCTTTTCCCATGGCAAGATCTCAACATTGCCTGATGCACTTTCTGGGCAGCAAAAAGGGACAGGGAAAGCAGCAAGGGTACCAGCCTCACCTATTTCAAGGACCTAATGCTTCCCTGCAGCACTGGTAAGAACAGAAGGCTGGAAGCTTAAAACTCCAGGGACCAGTTCTCCCTTTTCAAGAAGCGCAAGTCATTCATCTTTTCCTTTCCTACCAAACACTTTGGTGTTACTGGAAGGATCAAAATTTCATATTCTATTCCTGACTGTCACTGGTTTCCTCCCTAACCTTGAGCCAACCATGAAACAAAACCTTACATCATATTAGTTATTTTTATGGCAACGCTTCTAAGATGCATGAGGATTAATTGATTAATGCTCACAAAATCCTTGCAGATTCTTGGACACAATTGCTTATTCAACTCCCTGAGAATGTTTTTGTTCTAGTTGTCAGGAGCACACAGATCCATCACACTACTGTTGGGATGAATCAGAAGCTGAATCTTCAAATGCTCTTAAAGTTCATTGTTTGCATGCCTAACAGTCCTCTGTGTTACTGCTCAATGAATTGTGTCAGGAAAATGACTACATAAACACTAAATTATATGATCAGCCACAAAATGCAGCCCGATTAAATAGCTCTTTTTAAAACCTATTAGTAAATCCTGAGTGGTTGAAATAATTCTCAGCTTCATTCTCACCAGGCATAGCTGATCACAATGTAGCCAGCGCTGTATGACTTGAAATGGTTAAGCTGCACACAAACAGTGGTATGTGATTGAAAAAGAGAGAAGAGAAAACTTGAGGTGGTGATGGTTTCATTTCTTTGAAATTCAAGCTCAGGTTTCACCATGTGGCATTTCCACAGTTCAGACAGAAAATGGTGACGTTTTGAAGTAGAGCATCCAGCTCTAAAGAATATGTAACACATTTAATGTAAAAGGTGAATCATAATCACTTCAAGTGGGATGGAAATATGTGGTTTTTCAGAGTAAACTACCCGAGTTGAAGGTGAGTAGTCGAACCATAACTAATCATTCATGTCTTAAACCCAGACTACTGACACGCTTAAGTCTCTTGAGGTCTTGAATACATTTATTTGCACAGAAAGACTTAAACATTACAGCTAGCTTAATTTTCATTCTGGGAATAGCTTAATGCTCACAGACCTGGGGAGCAAACACACACTTGGTCCTGCTCCAAATTCTGCCTGTAAACCATGTGCTCAGCTGCAAGGAAGATGAGCTGTCTCTTAGACTTGTAATTCTCTGTTCTGGGGTCACCAGGACTCTTGCAACCCAACTGTCCAACTTCAGAATGAAAGACATAAAGCACAGCACTTAACTTCCACATTGTCTTTTTGAAAAGCCTTTATCAGTTGCATGCTTGAGGGTTTGTGCCTTAGGCTAACAAACGTTAAAAGCAATCTATTAAGTGAACTTCTGGTAAAGTTGGTGGTGAATAGATGGGTGCAAACAGAATTGCTCAGAGGCAGAATAAGGGGATCTTCAAACCTTTGGGGTGGTGGGATAGGAGCCAGGCGGAGGAATCACTGAAATGATTTTTATTGATCTCCAGAGGCTTGTTTTACTGCATACACTGCCCATGGGGCCAAGAGAAAGAGTTTTTTTTTTTTCTAACATGGAATGTCTGTTTTCTTCTGTGATTTGATCTCCATGTGCTTCTGTATCTACAAGTCTCTTCTTCTTTACCCTGAAGATGTGATGCTGGGAGCAAGCTGTGCAGAGAGGTGGGCTGGACACTGATGCTTCACTTGCTGCATCTCTGAAGGCTTGCAGCTGAGCCTGTGATTAGGAATGCAGCTAAATGTAATGTCTTAAGCAGCCTCATATTGGACCACATTGGCCAGGTTTTGATAAAGACTGATTAAGTCATTTTTTTTAATTTCGGCAGTCAGACTACATGAGAAAAATGAAGCTAAAAGAGAAAAGTTGATTTTTTTCTTTGCTGAGAAGAGAGCTTTTATTTCCCCTATGAGAAAATGAGACTTTCACAGAAAACCTATGTAGGATCTGATAATGCCAACTTTGGTTCTCAATTATATATTTTCCTCTTTTCATCCATCAAAGGAATGGATAATGCCATCCTTAACAAAATCTAGAAGAAAAATATTTGTGTGCATGAAGGGAAGGTGATTGCTTGTGAGTATTCCTGGAAAGGTAATAAGGAGTCTTGTTTAGATACACACACATTTCTCCTGTTAAAGTGTTTCTTTGCTGTGGTTTTGGCCCTGCATTTGGTTTTTGATGGTGTGTTTTACAGTGGGATTTAATTAGTATTTATCTCTGTTCTGTACTTGGTAAGTTAATGTTAGAATGATATCTTGGTTCTTGATGGCCTCAGAGTGCATTGGATATGCTCATACAATATCCTCACATTGGCTCCCGTCATGCTTTACATTGATATTTTGCTGCCTTCAGTAGGGTTTTGGTGATATTTCTGAAGTGTCGCATCTCCCCTGCTTCTCCCCCTCAACCTGCCAGTGATGTCAAATTATTCTTCACAGGATCTGCCCAGTATCATCCTCCTTTTCCTTTCTTGGAAAGCAGTGAAGTAGCAAAGAGCTTTGATGTTCAGGGTGCTGCAGTCTCAGCATCCCATCACTGTCCTCACAGTGTCTCTCTCCAAATTTGGGCTGATTTCTCCCATCACTTCACTTATATTCCTGCAGTGAGGATTTTCTTTACCATTTGACTTAGGAAGTGTGAGGGACGCTCACTTCTGAAAAAAAGATCAGCACACAGAAGGGAATGTTTAGTTAGCTGAGAAATATCTCCAGTAAACCATCAGTCTTGAGGTCTGACCATAGTAGATAATGGAGATATCTCTCCATTTTATAGCATTATAGTAGCTCTTTTCAGATGTACTATACCTATACACTGTAGTGAAGTGTCTGCAGTAATTGTTAAAGGTTCTTTTATTTTTAATAAGTAAAATATTAACATTTGTGACAAATGTGTGAAGTTTATATCTATGGAATGGTATTTGTGTTTTGTTTCAAATATAAGTACAGGACAAGGTCTCAAGAGTTCTGGTTTCTTGTTTCTTTGCTGCAGTTGGGTGTTCTGGGAAAAAAGTTTTAGCTTACTATGAATCTATCAAATAGAGGAAAGAGGACCATGAATAGATCAAGCAAGAAAAACTCCACAGGGGCTTAGTAGTATGAGTCACGACATCCACCAGCTTTCACGGGAATGAGAACTCAGATGTGACTTCTCTTTCATTATCTCTTAACAATAGCATGTCTCAGTGAACAAGCAAAATTGATAGAACAAGGTTTTTTCAGTTCTGTCAGTACCTTTTCAGTAATATTTTCCCTCTTGTCCCCCCATTATAGCATTTTCCCTGCAAGGCACATAATGAACGTGTGCTGATCTCCCACCTTTTCTAAATAAACTGTTGAAGGGCAAATATAAGCAGTGACCTCATCCTTATGGGACAAGCACAAAGGCCACGTGTAGTTCCCATAACTGGCATGTTCCAAGGCAGCTGCAGCAGTTATCAACAAAGACACCTTCATATTTAGTCAGAATTTAATACAGTTACATGATGATTTCCAAGAGAAGAAAAATCCTCAGACTAATCTTTTTCAGCCCCCCACATTTGGATAGTCACGTAACAGTTAACGGATTTATCTTTCTATTGCCACTAACTCACAGCAAGTTATTCTCATTTAGCTGCATACTGGGTACAAGAATTTAATTTCTGTCTCTCTGTCTTCCTCCTGTTGCATCCAAGGAGCGCTGTTACATTTCATTTTGGCAGGCACACACACAAGCTGCTTTCCTTGCTACTCCAAAACCCATCAGTCTTCTTTATTAGATTGCCCTTGGGCATGCTTACAATATTTTCCTCTCTTGGCTGTAGTCTTTAACAAGGCATGCACAGAACTATTTTTGATACACATTTTTTTTGGGGATCACAGAACTAACAGAAAAGTATTTTGAAGACTATGCTCTTGTTCCAAACTTTACCTAATGATCTGAATCTGATACCTTTCTTGGTTTAGATGAAAGGATGGCAACAACATTAGCAGCACAAGGGTTTTCTTCTCTGCTTTCATTTTAGATGGTTGATTACTTTCCTGTTCTCTGCCAACTTCCCCTTAAATTGTTCATTGCAAGAGATAAGTAAAACTGCTAAGTAAAACTGCATTTAGCAAAGCTTTGGGAGTCATATGCACTCAGAAGTTACTGCAAACTTCTTGATAGGATTTTGACCACAGTAACTTATGATGTTTGTGAGGCTGAGCTGAGACATTAGGGTCTGCTCATTCAAACATGATGCTTAAGTCAAGAGGCAAAATAAGGCTTTGTTATTTTTTTTCCTTGATCCAGTTAAAATTGCTCATGTGTCCAAAGCAATCATCTTACCGCTCTGTAGCTCCTTGTTCATTACACTGTGGAACTTTGTGAGGCTGTGCATATACATGAATTCCTTCTCTCCAGATTTGGTTGAAAAAAATGAATAATGGCTTTTGTAATGTTTTCCCCATGCTTTTATTCAATGGTTAGTGGAATGATTCTTTGCACCGTGACAAACCCTTCTCACATGTGCATGACAACTTCTGTTTTGCAGTGGTGTAACACGATTGCATCACCAAGTTTCAGTAGATGATAGGAGGTGAATGTCACTATGTCAGCTAAGCTCTTGGATGGCATGCAATTTCTGTTGCTCTCATTGCTCTGCACCTCATGTAGTGATATCACACTCAAGCGAGGTTAAACATCACAAGTGGGAGTGGTGATGTGAGCCTAAAGGTGTGTGGTGGAGCATGAGAGCTGGAGTTCTGAAACAACCTGCGGGTGCAGGAGCTGCTGAGCAGCGTTTGCTCTTTCACGCTGTAACAAACTGATGAAGAAACACGTGTGAACCTTGCTTCGGCTGCTGCAGACGTGCCAGGTAAGCAAATCATCTTGCCTGGTCCTGCCTCGATTTCTTTGCCTGGGACGCGCAGCTGTGTTTCTTGGCCTCTTTTTTTAGGCACCTGGACATACAGCCAAGGAAAAGCTTTTACGTGGCAAGGCTGCTGCTCACTTCATTTCCCTTTGCCTACAATCATTATGTGCTTTCCAGCTCCACCCTCACCCGGGAGATTGCTGCCAGCCCCCTGCCCTCCTCCACCGCCTTCCCCATGGCTTTAAGATAAAACCCTCGGACTTTTGGATTTGGCCGAGGAAACAGTGGAGGGGGAGGCGGGGAAGGATGAAGGCTGGAACTGGGGATGCTTCCGAGGGCTGGTGGTGGTGCTCTGAGGGAAGAGATCCTTGGAAGGGACATGGAGGGATCCAAGGGTGATGGGGGATGTGTCGGGATGTGGTAACTCCAGGAGGTTCCGGGGAGGGAAGAGCTCAGGGAGGTGCCGGCAAGAGGGACCGCCCCGGGGGTGGCGGCGGTGACAGCAATACCGACACGTGCCCGCCCTAGAGCCGAGCTCATAGCAGCGTGTAGAGCCGAGGGGAGCTGTGGGGAGATGGGCGGCTGCGGGATCCCCGCGCGTCTGCCGGGCACGCAGGTAACCCCGCTGCCCCGGGAGGGGGACGTCCTTGCAGGATGGGAGCGAGGGCTTCCCGCGGTGCTCGCTGCTGCCGGACACCCGCTGCCCGCGGCTCTGCGTCTTGGCTCGTCCTGTCGTTCTGCTTTGGGTACCGAGTGCATCCGCTTCGGAAGAAAGACCTCAGCTGGATGTAGTAGAGGGTTATTTATTTATTTACTATGCTTTCATGTTGTTAGCTTTTCGTTCCCCCTTTTGGGAGGGGGGAGGGGTGCCTTTGTTTGTTTTCAAAGAATCAAATAGATTGGAAAAGGTCTTTAAGATCATCAAGTCCAACCTTAGTCAGCACTGCCAAATCCACCACAGCCCTGGAGACTTGGTGGATTTTGCCCATTTCGTGCCAGCCAACTTGCTGCTCTCGTGCATGCTTTCCCAGCTATCCAAGAGATCTAACTTCATAGTGGGAAGCTCGTGGTTACTTTGTGCTCTGCTGTGTATTGCTTTAGTGATGCTGCATGGGGTACTTGGACCTTGTGTGAATGTTTCTGTAGTTGTTTACGTGAGAAAGTTATCCTCTCCTTTCTGAGACAGCTTTCGCTGAACTGATTCATCCCTGTGTGTGCTTGCTTACTGAAGTTGATTTGGTTGGTTGTGGACTTCAGTTAAAGAAATAGGCTACTTAATAATAATAAAACAATCCCTAAAATGAAAACAAACAACAAAGAAAAAACACACAAGTGCAGCAATGCAGCAAAGGTGCTTTAAGTGTACCTTTGAGGGAAACTGAAGATACAAGGTGTAATTAATTTAAAAAGAAGATCTGCTCATGTGCTTGTAATGAGAATTAGTGTAATTTCTCAGTGGTGTTCACATGACACAACTATGCAACTGGCAAGAAACCAGTTGGTGATTCTAGTTTGATGACAGTGAGTTGTTCAGAGCACGCTTGAAGCTGAATTTCTAGTATGTGACATTAAGAAAGCAGAAACTCTCACCTGGATAATTGTATATTAACTTTCCATTGTTAAGCTGTAGAATTTGTCATGTATTGTACAGTGATTTTGCTTTGTTCTCAGGAGACGATACTGTTCAGTGGGTATATCTAGCTGTCAGAATGAGCGAGTGCATTTGAGTGGTAATCTTGTTTGCTATCTTGCTGCTGTTCAATAATATCACAAAATAGCGTATCATAAAGCAAATAGACTTTAATATGATGTAGTCTGAAGATGATTCAGTAGGTGTAGCTTCATTTTGCAGTTGATGTGTGGAGAAGAAAATGGAGCAGAGAGGAAATGAATTCTCTGTAATAATTTTTTGGCACTTCATTTTTTTTTATGGGTCTGGTAAATTTTATGCTGTTAAGAAGTTTTTAACTTTGATTATATCAGAGAAGATACAGAACAATTTGTAGTTTTGTGTATTCAAGGTGTTGATTAAGAAACGAAGGCAGGAAGAGGGGTTACATCTGTCATGGACAGTCTGTGCGAGGCCAGTGCATAAGAGGACTGGAAGCATAGCTTATCATGTCCTTTAAGGTAATTGTACCATAAACTGGCTCAACTTAACTGCAAATTGTTTTTTGTCCAATGACTTGCATTTAATAATGCAAGCAGCAGCTTTCCAGCAACTGCACTGATGAAGTTCCTCTTAGCTGAATAGATAGTTATTCAAAAGTATACCTGCTCAAGCAAGAAGGGCTCCTGAGGAGAATAAGGGTTGTGCTTTAAATGTTGAAGTTCACTGGGATTTGGGGCCGCCTATGATGAAGCTGATGTTGGGCTGTGTGTGTGGCTGGGATAGGTTTGGGATGAAGGATAAACCTTACCCAAGAAACTTCTCAGTTCCTCCTATTTGATTTTCAGGCAATACTGAGAGTCTGCTGCTGCTGTTTTAGTCTGCATTGTGCTAATTTGCCCTTCTTATATCTAACACTGATTTCTTATTGATAGCTGAAGGTTGCCATGAGACCTTCATCACTGGCTGTGAATTTCATGTGGGACATGTACTAAGACAGGCTGAGAAAGTTGGGGCTGTTCAGCCTGGAGAAGAGAAGGCTGTGTGGAGACTTCAGAGCAGCCTTCCAGTGTCTGAAGGGAGCCTATAAGGATACTGGGGAGGTACTCTTCATGAGGGACTGTCGTGATAGGACAAGGGGTAATGGTTTAAAACTTCAACAGGGGAAGTTTAAATTGGATATAAGGAAGAAGTTCTTTACTGTGAAGGTGGTGAGGCACTGGAATGGGTTGCCCAAGGAAGTTGTGAATGCTCC
>JASSUY010032170.1:13449-23840 GCA_032466535.1 Forpus xanthops
CCCGAAGGGTGTCACCATCCCATACCGGCCCAAGCCATCCACCTCTCCCGTCAACTTTGCCGGCGGTCAGGTAAGGCCTCTGCTCTGCTCGTGGGGTGTGGGTTGGGTTGGGATGGTATGGGAAGGGATGGGGCACACCGGCGGGCAGCGGATGTCTGTGGTACTGGTACCGCCGTTATTCCGCCTGTGCACGTCCAGGCTTAGCGCTACTTGTGCTGGCGGCGCCGGCCGCCGGCCGCCAGCCGCCGCTGCCCGACGGGGCACGGTGCCTCTCCGCCGGGGAAGCTCCACGGGCGGGACCGATCTCCCCGGTTTCAAAAGATTTCCCTCCCGTTTAAACCTGCTGCCCAAGGGCACCGCTAATGGTGCCCTGCTGGGCGTCTTGCAAGCTGGGGCGCCGTCTGAAGGGGCGAACGGATCCGTTCTAAAGCCCTGCCCGCGATCGGGGCTGAGCCATCGAGCATCCTCCCTGGACAAGCTGCATTCCCCGCTCCCGCCACCCGCCGTCGGTGCGGCGCCGCCACCCCACGGGATGGCGGGCGCGAGGGCGCGGAGCTGCTCTCCGCTGGGGTCTGGACGCGCCACCACGCTGTTTTTCAGATCCGTGCCTCCCTCCGAAGATGTGTGACGACGAGGAAACCACCGCGCTGGTGTGCGACAATGGCTCGGGGCTGGTCAAGGCTGGCTTTGCCGGAGATGATGCCCCCAGGGCCGTGTTCCCATCCATCGTCGGCCGCCCCAGGCACCAGGTAAATACGGAGGCAGGACAGCGACAGCACAGAGCCTTTCCCCTCTCTCCAGGAGTTGCCTCCACGAGCCCTTTCCCTCCTTTATTCTTCTGTCTCGGGCCAAATACCCTGCTCTTCTCTCTGCTTGCTTCATGCAGTGGTACAAGGGACACATTTCCAGGTGTTTGCGATTTGTATTTTGCCATCATGAATTAAGTGTTGCTGAGGCTTCACAGTAATATGGAGCATCTTCCTTCATTAGAAAGCTAATTTTGCTCTGTACCTTCTCATTCATAAATTCTTTTTGCATGTCTCTGTCTTTTCCTGCTCCTGATATTGTGCAGTTATTTTCAGTCAAACTTTTGAATCAGAAAGAAATAGTTGAAAATAAGACATCAATTAAAAAAAGGCAGGGAAAAGCCTTTCCGCTGGTTAAAGGAAAGAGGATTTTATGAGTAAACTTCAAATTCTGTTGAGTTACTATCTTAATAATGCTAATTTCTTTTCCTAAGCAACCTTTTAGTGATGTGACTGCTTGTGCCTTTCTTGTAAATAGCATGGTTGCCTGTGATGCAATTGTTTGGTGTTGACTCCTTCAAATAATGCTTTTCTGTATTTTCCTTTCATAGGGTGTTATGGTTGGTATGGGTCAAAAAGATTCCTATGTGGGTGATGAAGCTCAGAGCAAAAGAGGTATCCTCACTTTAAAATATCCCATTGAACATGGCATCATCACCAACTGGGATGACATGGAGAAGATCTGGCACCACACCTTCTACAATGAACTCCGTGTGGCCCCTGAGGAGCACCCTACCTTGCTCACAGAGGCCCCCTTGAACCCTAAAGCTAATCGTGAAAAGATGACCCAGATAATGTTTGAGACCTTTAACGTACCTGCTATGTACGTGGCAATCCAGGCTGTCCTGTCCCTGTATGCCTCTGGTCGTACAACAGGTAAAATGACCAAATAAGTACTATTTAAATATTTCTTTTCAGGAACTCTCCTTCCTTTCCACTGCAAGTAGGAAGAAAGTCAACTGTAACTCGTTCAAATTTACAGAGAACTAGGCATTTTTAGTTTATAGTGATTGATGATGACAGTAACAGAAAAGCCCATACAAAGTAGTTCATGGACAATGTGGGTCTGCGTACATTGCTTTTGGAGGAGCACTGACTCTCCTGCCACTTACCGTGACACAAACAAGGAAACAGCCCTGTGAATTTACTGCAGTTATACAAGTGTTACGCCAGTTTAGGAGTTTTGGCTGGACCCAAAAAGATGCCCTTATCAAATGAAGATAATCACTTGCAGATGTAGTTACCGCTCCTATGGATTAGCTTAAAATATGTACAGGACAGTTGTTTTAAGGGAAAGCTCACACCAAACTGGAATGTCCAGGCAAGCAAAGTTGGAAGGAATATGAAAGATCTTTATGGCTAAAATAGAATGATTCTACTTTGCCTGAAAAATGCTATATTTTGTGATGCTTGTTGCTGCTTACTGTGCCTAAGGGCTGTAAGTATTTTCTAGGTGATTCCAACTACTCTCTAACATTTCTCTCCCAGGTATTGTTCTTGACTCTGGCGATGGTGTCACCCACAACGTACCTATTTATGAAGGTTACGCTTTGCCTCATGCTATCATGCGTCTGGATCTGGCTGGCAGGGATCTGACTGACTACCTCATGAAGATCCTCACTGAGCGTGGCTACTCCTTTGTGACAACAGGTCAGTTCTTCAGCTTTGCCCTCCTGTGAAACTCTTTATGTCTCCCTTTGCCCATCTTTTTCTGCTAGTATTTTGCTTTTCCAAACCTTGATTTATTTCCCATCTATCTATAGCTGAACGTGAGATTGTTCGTGATATCAAAGAGAAGTTGTGCTATGTTGCTCTTGACTTTGAGAATGAAATGGCCACTGCTGCCTCTTCCTCCTCTCTGGAAAAGAGCTATGAATTGCCTGATGGACAAGTGATCACAATTGGTAATGAACGTTTCCGCTGCCCTGAAACCTTATTCCAGCCTTCCTTTATTGGTAAGTGTTCCCAGGAAATTCTCCTTTCTGTAGGAAGTATAAATGAATCAGAAGATCTAGAAGGTGTCCTACTCCTCTTCCTGATTATCTACATTTGACACAAACAAGCATAAATAAATAATGGGTTAGATCCTCTGGACCTTCTCAGCTGTGGTTGATGTGAGCTGAACTTCTAATCAGATGAGCTCTGGGCTCTTGTTGCAAGTTAGATCAGGTCTGAAGGTCACAATTTTTTAGTGATAAGATGAGCAGTTAAAGTATCATCATTAGGAAGTCAAACACAGTGATCCTTATGGGTCCTTTCCAATTTGAGGCATTCTACGATTCTGTGTCACTGATGGCAAGAATAGCCTTCAGTCCTGTATTTGTAAGGCTTACACTTTAAACAGTATCTGACTCCATGAAGGAGTAAAGTTTCTGGAAGGAGAATAAATGGAATGAAGGTGTGTGTATATTTATATGCACTGTAACTGAACATTGTCACAGTCAAGATAGTAAGCTTTGCTGTTTGTGAGTGCAGCTGACGGATATTATAAATGCTTGTGCTCCAAGTCCTGAGCAACACTGCAGTTGTTCATCAGCTGACATTTTACTGTGGATCTAGTATCAGGCCTTTCAGGAAGCACCTGTTGAAACTGGAATGCAATCTATGAGCACTTGCTTCTGGTTTCCTTTTTTCTCACTGCCAAGTACTGATATCTTGGTCCGTGTCTTGGTTATGTCTTGCCTTGGTATTTATGAAGAGTATAGACTGTATTTTGAAAGTGAAATGAAGTTACTGTTGTCATCTTTACTTCAACTCTTTTCATTGTCTTTATTACCGTCTTTACTATATTCAACTAGTGCTTTTCGTGAGAATGACATAATCTGATCCTCATGTTTTCTGTTCTATATAGTTTTCTCCACTTGCCATACATGAGTGAGTTTATCTTGTGTGTCTACTTCTTCTCTTGCTGTATATTTTTAGTCTCTTTCCTTTTCCACATGCATTATGAATCTTTCCTTTTCTAGCAAATCATTTTATTTTCTAAGCTAGTTCTGTAATTCTATTTTGTTTGTTTTTCTGTAACAATGATCACTAAATAATTTTGCAATAAAGAGATCATAGAAGTTTGTGTTAATGATGAAGAGAAATGCCAAGATTTCTCTTCAGAAGACATCTTGTATAATTTACTGACCTACTTTATTCTTTTTCTTCAAGGTATGGAATCTGCTGGTATTCATGAAACTACCTACAACAGTATCATGAAGTGCGATATTGATATTCGTAAGGACTTGTATGCCAACAATGTCCTCTCAGGTGGTACGACGATGTACCCTGGTATTGCTGATCGCATGCAGAAAGAAATCACTGCACTTGCTCCTAGCACTATGAAGATCAAGGTAAGGAGTTTGACTCTGTACTATAAAATGTGGATAAAGATGGAGAAAATGTCCACATTGTTAAATTGATATATAGGAGCAACTCAAGAGTAAGATCAACAGCTGGTGGAAAAATGAGGAGAAATTCCACTTAGTCAGAATAATTATGTTGGTTAGAAGCAAGTGTTATAAAAGAGGAAAATATGGTTATAGAATTTCTTAAGGAATATTACATCTATTTTACTAGCTGCTGAAGATTAATTCTATTATAGATAAGGTTTTTGTTTACTTAAGGAAATGCATACTGTTTTGTTACATTGGTGCTGTGGTTGTTTGGAAATGTAACAGTTAAATGAGGATTTTGTTGCTTTTCTTTATTCCAGATCATTGCCCCACCTGAGCGCAAGTACTCTGTCTGGATTGGTGGCTCCATTCTTGCATCTCTGTCCACCTTCCAGCAAATGTGGATCAGTAAACAGGAGTATGACGAAGCTGGTCCATCCATTGTCCACCGCAAGTGCTTCTAAGCACTTTTTCCCTCAATTTACTTCCCACTCAGGATGATGATAATATGCTTCTTGAAGTCTTCTGTCAACCCTTCCTGAACTCTTCAGTCATTGTACAGTTTGTTTACACACCCGTGCAATTTATTTGTGATTCTAATATTTATTGCTTTATAAATAAACAAGATCTGAGACTTGCAACCTACAAATGTTTGTCTTCTGTTTCATTATAAGTATTATCTTATTAAAAAAATGTGACTAAAGACCCTGAGATTTGAAAATTTCCATCAAACCTTTCAATGCATGCATACCCTAATTGATATAGGTGTGTTCGGTCATAATTTTCTATCAGTGAGAAGTTACACTTTGTAGTTTACATTTTGAAACTTGAAACAAAAGAAGCATCATATATCAAAGCTTACAAAGAAATAGCCTTGAGGGTAGGCTCAGTAAGTAGAATGAGAGGAAGGAAACCTCTCATGTTCTCTCACTGGATTTAGAAACATTTCTTTCTTTGCATTTATTATAACCCAAGTATTTTAATATCAACTTATTGAAAGCCAAAGTTTCTGTAAAAGAAGTATGTTAATGCATTTAGAATGTGATTTATAACTAATTAGCTCAGTCCTTAAGAGCTATACAATTATTTTCTGTGGGCTATAAATATTTATCACAAAACATTAATTCAAACTGACAATTTACTCATCTTCTCCCATCTCTTCTAAGCCAAAGAAGTGAAGCCTTTATTTTACCAATGCACAACTTATTGTTGTGCATAACTTTGCTTTATAAACATACAACTGTTTTAATTGCGATTATTTTCGCATCATCATTCATATGTTTTAGGCAATTTTTAATCCTTAGTCTTTGCTACCCTTTGTTGCTATTTGACCCACATACGACAATCATAAGCTGCAGATTTTGCATGGGTTTTACTATTACTCACCATAGCTTTATATAACTATGCTCTTTGGGGGGTTTTGTATGGGTTTTTCTGGTGGGTTTTCTATGGCTTTTTTTTTGGTGGCTTTTTTTTTTTGTTTGTTTGTAAGAAGTTATATCTAAAAGGCCAAATACAGAATGATCTGGCACGTTTCTATCAATCAAGGTAATGGAACAAGTCAGCATCATAATTTTAACTATGTACAGGCAGGAGTTTGCCTAAACTTGATTTAGGATATCAATAAAAGTGTTTATCAGACTGCATGTAGTTAGTAAGGCAAGTGCTATTGCAAGTGTTTGAAAAGATTAAATTTCATGCTAATTTTATTCTCAATAGCTAATTGAAAAAGCCCCATTTACACAAAAAAAAAACTTACTTTCTTCAAAGGTATTGCACCTGGCGTTTAGATGTGGTCTGAAATTGAGTAGAATTGATTTTATACTCTTTGAATATATGAAGATATATTTACTGTCTGCCTCCAGTTTACTTATCATTAGAAGACAGTTCATTGACTTGTCATTGTAATTGCTTGCCATTGCCCTACAACTGAAAACTTGACACTGTTCCACATGACATCCTTGTCAATAGAGAGACAGCAATTTGATGGATGGACCACTCGGTAGATAAACAATTGGCTGGATGGCTGTACATAGAGAGTTGTCAACTGCTCAGTGTCCAGTTGGGGACCAGTAACGAGTGATGTCCCTTAGGGATTGGTGTTGGGATCACTTTGTTCAACATCTTTGTTATTGTCATGGACAGTGGGATTGTGTGAATCCTCAACAAGTTTGCTGACAACACCAAGCTGTGTGGTTCAATTGATAACCTGGAGGGAAGGGATGCCATGCATAGGCACCTTGACATGCTTGAGAGGTGGGTCAATGATAGCTTTGTGAATTTCTGTAATGCAAAGTGCAAGGTCCTATACTTGTGTTGGGGCAATCTCAGACACAGATACAGGTTGGTTGGAGAAGAGAATAAGAGCAGCCCTGCGGAGAAGGACTTGGGGGTGTTGGTTGATGAGAAAATGAAAATAAGCCAGCTTCAGTGTACGCTCACAGCCCAGAAAGCCAATTGTACCCTGGGCTGCATCAGAAGAAGCAGGAGCAGCAGGTCAAAGGAGGTGATCCTACCCCTCTACTCTGCTTTCGTGAGACCTCACTTGGAGTATTGTGTGCATTTCTGGTGTCCTTAACATAAGAAGGACATGGAACTTTTGGAACAAGTCCAGAGGAGGTCCACGAGGATGATCAGGGGACTGGAGCACCTCCCTTGTGAAGACAGGTTGAGAAAGGTGGGACTGTTCAACCTGCAGAAGAGAAAGATGCATGGAAACCGTATAGCAGCCTTCCAGCATCTGAAGGGGGCCTACAAGGATGCTGGGGAGGGACTCTTCATCAGGGATTGTAGAGACAGGACAAGGGGTAATGGGTTTAAACTTAAATAGGGGAAGTTTAGATTAGATATAAGGGAGAAGTTCTTCACTGTGAGGGTGGTAAGGCACTGGAATGGGTCGCCCAAAGAAGTGGTAAATGCTCCATCCCTGGACAGGTTGGACAGAGCCTTGGGCAGCATGGTTGAGGGTGAGGCATTCCTGTCCCTGTCAGGGGGGCTGGAACTAGATGTCCCTGAAATCCTTTCCAACCCTATCTATTCTATTCTATCATTCTATGAAATACTCAATTATTTCTATTTTTTTTTTTGGGGGGGGGGCAGGGTAAAGAGAGGGTGGATGGAGTTATTAAATATAAATTAAATTTAAACGTAAATATGAATATTTAAATAGACATTAAAAAATTCTAGATAAATACAAAAGCAAAACTTTATCGTAATTATGAGAACTTAACTATAAATACTAAATATACTGTACATAGTATTATTGAAATGCTATTACAAATAAGCCTTTTCACAGTACAGTACAAATTAATTAATCCATGAATCTGTTAAGACAAAGTCAACAGCCTCCACTGTCCTCAAGAAGGTTTCCAGAGTAGGGAATCACTCTGAATTTCACACCATGGAGAAATTTTGTACGGTTTGAAAACATGGGGACATTTCCAGATTTCTTAACAACACAAATTTAATTACTCAGACTTCAGATGTTTGCCAGTGATGTTTGCATGCTGTTGTTCAGAATCATTGCTCTTTTCTTGCTTGGTCTGGCTTGCTAATGTGAAAGATTCAGCTGATTAGAAAGGTCATCTCAGGTATTACTGTGAATTAATAGGGTGCAACCCACTGGAGCTTAAAATATTAAGCGAGTATGCAAAGGGCATGCTGAGTTGGGACCAGTGCATGCCTGTCTGCTTGGCTCTGACTGATAGGTCAAGGGCAGCAGGTGTACAGCTGACATCACATTCACAGCTGGCATCAGGAGCTCACCCATGAGCTGTGGGCACAGAGAGGGAGCTGAAGGAAGCCACTGATTGCATGACTCGTGGAAAAATTCCTTCTGAAGATATTTTGGGGGCTGTAATTTATAGAAATGGATATGAGCAGCAAGGGTCGCAAAAAACAGTGATATGCTTGCAAATATGTACTAAAAAGTTACAATTACTTACCTTTTCTCTTTTTATAGCAAGCTTCCAGATGTATACAGTTTTAATTCAAAATGTGTGTCCACACTCAGTGCAGTGAAAACTTTAATAATTGAATGGGATGGGAATTCACAGAATCACAGAACCATTAGGGTTGGAAGGGACCTTTGGAGATCATCCAGTCCAACACTGCTGCCAAGGCAGGGCCACCTAGAGAAGGTTACACAGGAACATGTCCAGGAGGGTTTTGAATGTTGCCAGAGAGGGAGACTCCACAACCTCCCTCTGAGCAGTCTGTTCCAGTACTCTGCCACCCTCAACATAAAGACATTCTTCCTCACATTGCAGTGAAGCTTCCTGTGTTTTAGTATATGGCCACTGTTCCTCATCCTATCATTGGGCACTACCGAAAAGAGTCTGGCACCATCCTCCTGGCCTTTTAGATCTCTTTGGGCATCTCCTGCAATTTTCCCTTGTAAGAGAAACACTTCAGACCCCTGATCATCTTTGTGGCCCTAAATTATAATTACTATTATAATAACTAATAACTATTTATGTAAGAAAATTAGGCCTTTTAAGTCTGGATAATGCAACCAGTCAATTTGATTGATAGGAATTTGAGTGTTAAGTCACATAAGCTAGGATTCAAAACACATATAAGAGATACCACTCTTATACTTTGTTTACATTTTACAACAAGAATTAATCACAGTAGTATTTATTTTGTATGGCAAATGAAGGTGGTATAATAGGATGCAGAAAATAACTGGAAAGCATTTATGTGGTAAAAAGTAAAACTATTGCAGATACTCTCTTGAAAAAGGCAAATTAAAACCCAGCTGAACCCAAAGCTGTGATCATCAATCTTCAGCTCTGAACTGCCTCAGCCAATGAAGATGTTGACATAAATGGTGAGACTAAAGGATCACAGCTAACCTTCATTGCTTTTGATGAGATTCTCTTTGGATGGAAGAAGGAAACAATGTTTAGCCAAATTTCTAGATTTTGATAAGCAGTGTGGATATATTGCAAACCATCTATCTGCCACACCAAAGCGTCCTGTTTGACTTTGCAGCTCCTTGTTGCTTTCTACATACAATGGAGTGGAAATAACTCTGTGAAAGTCAGTCTAACAGGATTTTAAGCTACAGAAAGATGATTTATTCAGTAAGAAGGCCTAAAAAGTGTTTAAAAATACTTAAGAGAGCAGGGAAGAGCTGGGACAAAATCTGTTCTGTTAGCCAGGACAAGGCAGCCCAGTACTTCTGCTTTTGACTGTTTTGCAGTGTTACCACTGTTGCCTGATCCACAGATCTTACAGGAAACTCTCCTTGTAGGTCTAGAAGCATGTTGACACTTAAGGAGTATTGAGGGATATTATTATGATTAGAATAGAAAACTTGTAATATCTATATGGTGTGCTAATGATCTCAAAATCCTGTGATTCTGCTTTAAAAGATGGAGGTTTTGACAGGGAATAAAGAGAAGCTTCAGAAGTCACTTGCTAATGCTTCAAGGCTCTTTCAAAAAAAAAATCGGTAGGACAGTCATAAATTTGATAGAGTTGTCTACTTTGCACTAATCTTCTCTAAAAATGCAGTTTTAGCTAAAGCTTTAAAAAAGTCACCCTGAGGTAAAGCACCAATATAAAGATTTTTAGTTTGAATGACTGAGTTCCATATAGTGATAATTTTTTAAAAAATGTAAAATAAGAGGGTTTTATGCTTAAAAACATTAGGTGAATCTAAATACATGTGAAATCAGATTAGTCTACATTTATAGCACAACAATAGAAAAGGAATAGAGAAAAACCTCTTTGCTGATTGGATAAACTGAATACAAGGCAGAGACTGATACTTCCAGTAAGAGCTGAACCCAGTCCCACCCTGAAGCATCCTGTGACAGAAGCTTGTCAAGACACAAGTAAAAGGAAAATATTCACTTATAAAAGAGAGTAGGAAATCTCCCTCATTACCTCTAGAAAGAAGCAATTTGGACAATTAATGTATCACCAATTACTCCTGAGGATGGCTACAGCTGCTGAAACTTGCGAACTCAACATACAGAAAAGTTAATGGCTGGAAAAAAATATTATGCTGATACATAATATTTACATCTTTTAAAAGATGGAAATAATTTGTGATTAAGTTGCCCTGTGTGAGTAATGTTGGATGAAATTAATTTAGCAGGCAATACATATATATATATGTACATATTTTGAGTGATATGGTTTAGTGTGAGGTGTCCCTGCCCATGGCAGGGGGGTTGGAATTTGATCTTAAGAT
>JASSUY010032171.1:0-19657 GCA_032466535.1 Forpus xanthops
GGAGGTGTCCCTGCTCATGGCAGGGGGGTTGGAACTAGATGATCTTAAGATCCTTTCCAACCCTAACTATTCTATGAGTAGGATGTATTAAAGCAGATGGTATGCAGGGTGCATGCCACAAAGGAGACCCTTTAGTCTTTAGTGCTGCCTTGTGAAAATCATGTATTCAATAACTGACCTCGTAAAGTCAGAATCAGCATAAGCAAAACTGACCTTGCTTATACCCAGTAAAGACTTTATTCCAGATGCAAGGGTCTTCCTTCTGTCTCCATGGTGTCCTTATCAATTCTGTCTATAGTCATGGTGACTTGAACAGCAGTCCCTGCTACTTAAATAGCTTCTCATAATTTTTCAAATGGAATCATTTTTGTATAATGGGAGAGAACAGTGTACTGTTATAATCTGATGGGCTACTCCACTGAGTCCTGCAGTGCCAGTACCAGTTTAAAGTTCTTTTCTCAGAAGAGAGATGAAGGTGAATGGTAAGTTTTTATTTCCTGCTGGTCATGAATAGCAGAGAGATAGCTGAGAAGTTTTCAGGGCAAACCAGAACTCTGTACGGTGAACCAGAGACTCAAAGATAGCTCCCAGAATTCATAATGTCATCAGACACCTTTGAGCAGCAGTCTGACAGGATGGCTCCACGCTGCACCTGAAAGAGCTCTTTGCGACCTCTTTTAGATCCAGACTCTGACCATAAAATGGTGTTCCTGGGTCCCAAAATGGTGAACAACTGCAGAACTGCTGGATGGTGAAATGAGTTTATTGGTGTCCCTGTCAGGAGCACTACTGCACCACCACTCTGCCAGTTTGAAAACGAGCACAGTGGTTGCCACCTGGAAACTTCTGGTTTCCCCTTGGCAATATCGCTCAGGCAGTGGCTTATGTCTGGGAGGCCAAGCAGCGTTTGGAGGCAGAGGTGAATGGTACAGCAGCACTCCTGGGAAATACAGGTAGATGAGTTCCCCAGGAAACCTCAAGAGGATCTGAAACTGTTTGGTTCTCTTCTCCAACAAACCCTGTAGAATCATAACTTAAACCAATCTGTGGTGATGCAGATGTTAGAGGGCTGCTGTGGTAAGGGCTGGGACATGAGTATCTTATGACTGGACACACTGCATACAAGAAGAGTCCATATGCTCTCTTTGCAAGTGAACTACACTGAATCTATTGTTACTGTCTTGCTGAGCATCTGACTGAACATGCACAACATGCATTGATGAGAATTTCTTTTGAGTGCTTGGGTAATCATGAATAATTTTACTTGTGTTTTCAACTAACACTCATACCAGGATGAAAATTACTAGAAAGTGCTGCAGAAAATGACTGAATGAATTTCTGTAACCAATAGTGGACATTTGACACAAGTTTTCCTCAGGAAAGCAGCTGTAATGAATGAGCTAAGTAAGTTATTTACAGATATAATCACAAAAAGTGTAATGCCACAGACATTAAATCAAGTACAGAGAGAACTGAGCAGCTTGTCAGATAATGGTATGATGTGATGTTTGGAATGGATAAATTTAAAGACAAATGTTAATGGGCTCCTTTATTTTTCAGTCAAAGCATGACTTACAGTGTAAACCAAAACTAATTGTAACAAATTCACTTGCAAGAAAACTTAGCATTTTCTGTAATAAAGATAGCCAACAAAATACCTAGTGGAATAAAACCTGATGAGCTATGTGATATTTTCATGTTTTGGTAGATAGTCATAGCTTTATTAAAAATGAGTAATATGCACTTTGTTTTCTATTTGTTGCCAGTGTACATTACTTTCAAAGGAGATCACAGATACCTTGGGTTGTGAAGTACGCACAGTGCTAAGCTGAGCTAACAAGAACATCCTGCAACTAAAAATGAAAGAACAATCTTCTGTGCGTCAGGAATAACAAAAGGAGTGAGAGCTATGATCATTTATTAGCTGTGCAGCCGCTTACTAAGTGCTAATCAATAGAGACAGATTTAGAAACAAATGTAAGACATTTCCAGCAACAGAAGTAAGCAGAGCAGAGGACTCGAAAATAGCATAGCAACAAACCTGCTCTGCCTGGAGGAGACCATTTCCATCACTCAGTCTTCATTGCCGTCAGCTGTGACACATGCAGCCCATGGAAATTGTACCTTTCAGTGCTAAGTGCATGCAGCATTTAGGCTTTTCTGTTCCCAAATTACACATACTTACAATCTGGTCTAAGCAGAAGTGTCTGTTTAAAATTGCAGTCATGATAAAATTTATGTCCTACCTGGACTGGAGCCAGCAAGTGACAAATAGACTTTGTAAAACATGCATATAGACTGAAAGCCTGATGCTCTAAATTCCTGACAGAAGAGCATTTCCAGACTTTAAGGTGCTGCAAACTTCTGTACCTTCACTAGGCAGCTGTGCTTTTCTCCAGCACCATCCTCAGGGTTAGTAGGATCTAAACCCAGCCCTGGCTTCAGACCTCTGCACTCATGTTCAGTGTGTGGATCCTCTGCCCATAATAGTCACTTACCTGAGAGACGAGACCTCCTTCTCACTCCAGTACAGCTGCATAAGCCCTGGGACTTCTCAGTGACCTAAGTACACCCTGTAGCAGACATCCAACCCTATGGATCCCCTGGTTTCCTGATCCATAGGCAAATGTTAGCTCAAGAAGTTAGAAGAAAGCAGGATTGCACAAGTTTATGACAGACCTGTGTATGGCTTAGACAGCACCTAACACAATTGTATATTACCCTCACAGGCCACTTCATCTCCATGAATCTGGGTTTTGTTTGGTTCATATGAGACCCTTAATGAGCCAGAGGAGCTCCTTTCCTTCTTCAGTTTAAGGTAGTTGCCTTGGCTTCTTCTACTGTCAGCGTAGACAGAGGGAGAAAGGTATTTTAAGAGGCCGGTTCACCCTATTTATGCAACATACCTGTGTTAGGATGGACTGATTCATCTTCTGGAGGTTCCTATTTCACCCCATGGGCCATATAAGAATTTTGGTTTAGTCTAATTTGCCTGGGGGAGAATTAGATGAGACAAACCTCAAGCCTCATTTACTTATTGCAGACGTTCGACTTCCAAGCAAAACTCTGAAGAGCCATGAAAATTTGTACAGATGTCCAGGTAGAAGTATAAACAGGTTGCCAACTCATCTTGTGACACAGAAATACTACAACACCATGAAGGAATAGTTTTAGGTTTCTGTGTCAGACAGAAAATTCCACTATAGTATTTCATAGCCTCCTGTGCCGGGTTTTGTCTCCTTGAAACTGAGAAGCAGCTTTCTCTTGGTATAAAAATAGGAAGGAATTTTACATCTGGAGAATTTCCAAGAGCTTGCCAAAATTGAGAAGACAAACTAAATAGTGATTACTTGTTTTCAGCAATACTGCACTGGCAGTGATCTACATCTTCCTTCACACAAGCTGCTCCTTGCACAGGGATTTCCTGAGCTATCCCTCAGCAACATAAATTTGGAGTAAATCCTCTGAAATTAAGGTAGTGTAGTTCTGGTGACTGTAAACGCAGACTTAAGCATAATACAACTGTGCTTAGCCAACACCTGCAATGTTTGGCGAGTGCATAGTAAACTTTGCCTTCATGGTGAGGCTTAGGAGATTGACATGCAGACTGATATCAAAATGGATGGTGCTGCCCTTCATCTTGCAGGTGCATGTCCCCCTCTTCCTTTGCACTGGCATGGTACTCACGACTTTGCCATCAAGCAGGTCAGCAAGCTGATCTGCTTGAAAACTTGCCCTAGAAAAACAGAAGATTGTTTTTCAGCTGGGTCAGTGGGCTGATCCAGCCGTCGATCAGATAAGCATGAGCACTTCCTTTCCAGCAACTGGGCTTAGTGAAACCAAGATCTGAGATGCAGCTGTGGCTATGCAGAAAGTAAAATCTGACTGTGCCCAGCAAACATCTGAGGCAAAACCCAAGACCATGTTGTGCTGACAGGAGAAGCCATCAAGGTAATTCAGTACATTAGGACTAATGGGTAAATTGTCATGATGATATGTGGCAGGGAAGCTCAAAGAAGCAGTCCAAACCATCAATTCTTCATGAGAAACACAAATATTACATTGACTGCTCAGCTAGCGCTCAGGGATGTGCATCAAGTGCTAGTGACTTCTCAGTTCTAGCTGTGCTTTTGGCACTTGACTGCTGCCAGTGCACTCACAGCGTGAAGGTAATCTTTGCACTGCCTCCAAGGGTTCATGGCTCTGGATGTCTTCCCATTTAGCTCAAACCAGCACACCAGTGTTAGCCATAAAACAGTTGGTGCTTATGAAGTTGGGATCACTCACATATGGATCAAGTCATTTGGTACTTTAGAACAAATACAATTTGTTTATAGTGACTAGAATAAGAGGATCCTAGCCTTGCCATCCTTGCAGATGGAAATTCAAAGGGAGGCATCTAAAATCACAGGTTCAGAGATGCGCGTGTGTAAGTGCGGGTTTTGAATTGCATGGTTTGATCACCCATTTATTTTTTGTATTGCTGTGCTTAGAGAAATTACATCACTTGGAGACCAGAAACTTTCTTTTTCTATTTAAATCAGCTGAGAATTGCTCCTGGAAAGCTTTTTTTTGGCAGAACAGGACAAAGTTTTGTGTTCTTCAGGCAGTCATCTCAGCTCATGAATGTGGCCTGAAGGCTGAATTGTTCCTTTTTCATATGGCTATATACAATATTCAAGCAAACACAATGGAATGGCATATTGAAAAGCTTTTAGCATCTTGCACCACTTAGCACAATCTTTTTAGCTATCTGCATTGTTTACTCATCCTCCTGCACCACTAACAGTAACAGCCAGCAGGAATTCTTTTTGTCTTTCTTTCCCTTCCTCTTTTTAATCCTTCCAGCAGCACTGCAGACACAGCAGCACAACCAATTCAAATCAAAACAAACCAAAGCAACCCCCAAATTCCAGACCTCTGCAGGACAAGCTGCTGAAAAAGAGCCAGAGTGTACAGCGAGGAGGCTGGGATTTCATCCAGTCTGACAGAAACTCCGAGGCTTCACTGCAGCACTTTGTGCAGATGCAGCAGCATCCCTCTGACCGGGTCCACGTGAAATTCTAGCAGAAGAGTCCCCAGAAGGAGGATGCCCATGCATTTCTGTGTCACTGTGCTCTTGCTTTTTAGTTGCAACTCTCTGAGGAAACCAGGTATGCTCTATAGGGTCTTTAACAGTTTTTATTCCTTAGGATGATGCCTAATTTCCAAGGGAAGGGTAAGCTGCATGGAAACAGGGAAGACCGATGAGGTCCCCAAGGAGGGTCACTCCCCCCACCATGGAGCGCTGGTAATCAAGTTTCTTGTGGGAGGAAGTGCAGGAAAAAGAGCCTGAGTAGAGGTGGCTGGGGTATTTGCCAGGGTGCAGACTGGCAGGGAGGTTTCTGGTGAGGTCTGTGTGAGGGCTTACAAGTGAGTAGCAGCTGTCACACATGTTTTGGTGCTTGCCTGGGGACTGATATTTGTGACTTGATATTTGTTTGTCAGCTTGTGTGTCAGGTCAGAAGGCAGGGGAGCGCTGCTGTCCGGGTGGGAGAGAAGGCTCAGGATGGTGTGTGCTGGGTTAAGGAAACACTGAAGATTATAGCAAAACCGTTTGCACCAGTGTGACTTCGCTGTGACTATTCTAAGCAGTAGAGTAATGCTGACAAAACTGTGAACAGGATTTGGCCTTATGTGAAAATTGGAAGATTTGGCAAAGGGCCTGGAGGGCTGCTGGAAGCTACTCTCCGGATGTATAAATGCATGTGTTTCTGAAGAAGTCTGTGCTAATAGCTGGAGAGCTATCTGAAGCCCTAGGAGCATGCATCACCTTTCATAGGAAACAAAGTCTGGTGCATTTCAGACAGCCTCCCCACTGAATTATTCAATGCAACTAAATAACTACAAAGCTTCACTGAGTTACAGAAAACTGCAAAACTGGCTCCCTTCCTTGTCTTGAATCAATGCTATTTCCTTTTTCTGAATGCTACAATATAGCATCAAATGGGTGCCTTGGAGCAATGCTCAACACAATCGGAGAAAGAAAACACAGTAAAATGAGGATGGAGGGGAACTGGCATAAGATTGTCATAAAGGTTCAGACTGAAGCACAGATTGCTGCTGGTTGTGGGGAAATGGCAGCATCTGAAATAGAGCATGCTTTGTGCCCTGTTGTGTCTTCAGAGCTAGTGCTTGTCCAAAAATGCTAATCTGAAGACAGCACTACCTAAAGGAAAGCAGAAAAGCACAAAGGCTGAGTGTTTATTCCAAAGCAGGCGATACAAACCATGCATACCATCCACATTGGCTCTTCTGCACCCTTTTGCTTGCTCAGCATCATCATTCTTGTCAGATCTCCCCACTGTGCCAGAACTGAAGCCGATATATGTACCAATGCTTGTAAATGTCCTTTTCCCAGAGCTGCCAGGCTGGGAGGAGCAGCCTGTCCCTATTACAGCAGCCTTAAGGAAATATTCCTTTTGCAATGCTGACACAAACTCCCATGAATAGGTGTGAAACAGGCACTGAAACAGCCCCTCACCTCTCCCTGGCACCACACCAGTACTTTCTGCATGGGGGGACTGGGAGCCACAAACCCCTCAGTGGCAGACTTACATGTCCTTTTTATGTTGAAGACACCAGAACTGCACACAATATTCCAAGTGAGGTCTCACAAGAGCAGAGTAGAGGGGCAGGATCACCTTCCTCGATCTGCAGGTCATGCTCCTTTTGATGCAGCCCAGGATACGGTTGGCTTTCTGGTCTGCGAGTGCACACTGCTGGCTCATGTTCATTTTCTCATCAACCAACACCCCAAGTCCTTCTTCTCAGGGCTGCTCTGAATCTCTTCTCTGCCCAACCTGTAGCTGTGCCTGGGGTTGCACCAATCCATGTGTGGGACCTCACACTTGTCGTGGTTAAACTTCATCAGGTTGGCATCAGCTCACCTCACGAGTGTGTCAAAGTCCCTCTGGATGGCATTCCTTCCTCCAGCTTATCAACTGAACCACACAGCTTGGCAAACCTGCTAAGGGCTCACTCAATCCCATTGTCCATGTCACTGACAAAGATGTTGAACAAGACCGATCCCAACACCGATCCCTGAGGGACACCACTCATTACTGGTCTCCAGCTGGACATTGAGCCATTGAGCACAACTCTTTGCGTGCGGCCATCCAGCCAGCTCTTTATCCACTGAGTGGTCCAGCCATCAAATTGATGTCTCTCCATTTAGAGACAAGGATATCATGCAGGACAGTGTCAAATGCTTTGCACAGGTCCAGGTAGATGACATCAACTGCTCTACCCCTGTCCATTGGTTTCGTAGCTCCATCATAGAAGGCTACCAGATTGGTCAGGCAGGATTTCCCCTTAGTGAAGCCATGCTGGCTGTCACCAAGCACTTTGTTATTATTCATGTGCTTAGCTTGTGTTCCAGGAGAATCTGCTCCAAGATATCGAACCTGAAGTGACCATAAAGAGCTGCAGAAATACTGACCAAATTGGTAGAAACTATAATACATAATGTAATTAGCAGGTGCATGAACATGTGTGATACAGTGAAGAAAAAAATGTATAGCCTTTGTAGAACAAAAAATATCTCACGCATCTCATGGAGTTTCTGGGGAGGAGGGAGGAGAGGGGAGTGATCTGTGAAGTCTCAGAAATCTGTTCCTAAGCTTTTTTGGCATAGAAGTTATCTGGAAAAAGAAGCATAGTTTGAGGTGAGAGAACTTCCTGATGGCAAATTACTCTAGACAGCAAAACTAAAAGTCAGCCGGAGAAAGGAGAAAGCTATGAGTTATTGGGTTAAAATGGCAGGAAAAAGAAATTAAAAAATCAGCATTGATAACAGCAAAGGAATGCATCCCAGTCAAAACAATCCTGACTTTGCATGGAGAATGGAGTGTTGAAAAGAGAATTCCTATTACTTGAGTAGAAGAGATCCCTGAGTTACGGCACATGGTTTTATGAAGTTGTCAGCCCAGTGCTCAGTGGCGGAGGAGGAAAGGCAGTATAAACTTAGGAATTATTACAGGAGCAAATAGAGAAGAAAACATAAGCATACTATGCAGGAAATCTATGGTGAACTCAAATATTGCCTGCAGCTACAGTTCTCTGGTGCTAAAAAGAACAAGAAAAGGTTCAAAGAAAGGCTGAAGCAAATGGTACACAGAGAATTATTAAATAGTCTGGGACTCTCAGGAGTGGAACAAAAGGAGCAGAGAGGAAATTTGACAATGGGTCTTAAAACATGAGCAGCATAGAGAGTGAGGCTAGATAGTAATTATTTCCTCTTTCACAAAGCAGAAGAACTAGAAGAAACCAAGAAAAATGGGCAGGTTAAAAGTCCCAAATACATAAAAAGAGGTACTTTCTAGCCAGTTCTGTAATTGAACTTTGAAACACTGCAGGACTTGGTGGGTGCCAAAGACTTACATGTGCTCCCACAGCTACTGGACAAATCAATAGAGAGTAAAGTAATTGAAGCCAACAAACCATGAGGATACCACATGTGTCCCAGGACATTAGTGAGCTGCAGACTCAGACAAGCTGGAACAGATACTACCTGTCACCATACACTTTTGTGTATCTTCCTGTAAGGAACTGCAACTGATGTTGGGCTAAACAACCCTAAGGCCTAATCCAGCCTGGACATTTGTAAGATATGCTTGATATCCAGCAAGAAACTGGAACAATGAGAAAGCCATGGAGGTATTTGCATTGAAACAGAACCAAAAAGTGTACCCTGCTCCCCACCAAACTAAACAGCAATGAAGAAAGGTTAGATGTTGTCAGAAGAACAAGCAACCTCAGACTGTTTCAACTGTGTCCAGGCAAAATGAATAATCTTTTAGTTCTTGTGAAAGGAAAATGGAGGGATACACCAGGAGTGGGAGGGACAAGGTGAAAGGATTCAACATGAAAGCTTGGCTAAGCTTTGCCCAGGCAAATATAAACTCCTATCACCCCTACAGTACAGTCAGTGGTGTTTAGTCCTGCAGTTTCCAGATCTACCACTCTGATGATATGCTCTTTCGAATGATAGATTGTTACTCTGATAAATTCTCATGGATAACCTTTATTATGACGTGAATGGATCAGCAAGTTATGACAAAAATGTGCATATGGCAACAAGGTCATTTTCAGGGGCCTCCTCTTGCTTTTGTGAAATATCCTCTCATTCTACACTTTTCAGTCCAACCTTAATTTATTACATTAAGAAGAGAAGGGCAAAAATTCAGAAGTAGTATATGAGCGGTGAAAATTAAAATCTAGCAGGGCTTTTCCTATGAAACAGTCATAGCAAGACATTAAAAAAATATAATACTTCTTTCTAAGAGTTAGCTAATTTCATAGTGTTTATTGGGAAAGATAAGTATTTGTTAGTGTGAACTAGGTACTTTTTTCATTACATCAGGGGGATAAGGAGGTCTGGTATTTTTGCATAGGTTGTAGATCTGGCTAAAGGAAATGATGGAACTAATAAGGACATGTGAAAACTGAAGCCTGACATACCTTTATTGAGATTTCATCTCAGCTTCACCTCTTGAACTGACTCAGTTCAAAACACATCCTTCATCTGATTATTTACTGTAGAACAGGGAGGAGTCTTTCTTTAGACATTGTTACACACACATGATAATGTGTAACTGCAAAAGACTATGAGCTGGTGTAATTCATACATTTGAGAGCCATTAGAAGGTGCAAACTAAAGCCCAAAGTCCTGTATATAGGTTTTTACACCATTTGCGTTTCTCATTAGGCTTCTCTCATTCTTTGCAGTGGGAATTATTATATCTTCAATCATTTCTACAGAAATTGATTTCAGTGGAGTTTTATTATCTCATCCAAACTTACTGCACTAGAGGCAATTTAATCCTAGTTCAGCATACACTGCAACTAGTGATTCACCTCCGGTGTTTCTGAGTAAACTTTAAACTGGATCAATTCCTCCTTGTCATGGGTTCAGGAGCAGC
Source organism: Forpus xanthops (assembly GCA_032466535.1). NCBI lineage: Eukaryota > Metazoa > Chordata > Aves > Psittaciformes > Psittacidae > Forpus > Forpus xanthops. The sequence continues at coordinate 9,963 of JASSUY010032171.1, forward strand.
AGTCATTTTTCTTTAAGCAGTAGCTGGTGTAGCTCCTGAACCCATGACACTCCTAAGTGAGAAAGCCCAGGCTGGTCAAAATAGAGTCACTGGTTCAAAACTGACAATGCAAGTCTTTCTTAATTCTTTCATCTAGATTAGACACTGAACAAATTTAGGGGTTGTACAATGTGCTACAACCAGCCTATCTGGCTACCTGCTCTTCTATTCTGCAACCAGGAGCTAGAACCATCAGTAAATACATACTTACACCAGTGTGCGCTGACCAGGAATTACTTCAATGAAATATCAAGCATCTCTGGGAATCAAGCCCTTGCAATAGGCAAGCCTAAACAAGGATTACAAACGGCTAGGGAAGGTTTCTCACAATTTTTGTTCTTTAAGTATGTTCCCTTTTGGAAGCATTTAATTCTACCTTTGTAATAGCTTTTCACCTGCTGAATTATGCTTTCATTTTCTCTGTGGTCTTTCAATACTGCTGCAGTCAGTTAGTCAAACATGAAGAAAGCAGACACAAAATGTAACCAGCCTGGATTTGTTTGTCCTCAAATTTATTCAACAGCTGTCTCCTCCAACATTGATCTGGAAGTGCATCTACTCACAGGCTGTTTCTCCTCATGAGATTCATAGACCCATATCTAAACTTGTATGTTTGTTGTTTGTTTTTATTTTATGAATCCCTCAAACACCCCTTTATTTCCTAAGTGCAAAACTATTTGGCTACGTTATTCATTTTTTTTATTTTTTTTTACAGTACCATAGGAAAAAATAAATGGAGTAATATGCTTCTTTGGGAAAACAGAACGTTATTCTTTCCTTGCTGAAAGACTCTTCATCTTACCTGACAAAAGGTGCCCTTTCCAAAAACCTCTCTGATAAAAGACTATGGATTCGAGACAGCTCGCATATTGTATGTGCTACTCTGTGGCTTTTATAATCAACTTTATTGCACCATTTAAACATAGGTCAATTTTCCTACACAGCTAAATACTAACTGGAGAGAAGAGAGAGAAAACAAGACTGTAGAAATGGGCCAAAAAAATCTAAGCCTTACATTATCTTTGTAATGCTTTCAGCTGAAATTTTGATTATGAGTGTACACAGAGTCTTATGAAAAATGTGCAGTGAGTATTTAGGAAGTTCTGAGAATGGACAGTGGCTCATTCACCCCAACATTTTGGAACTGTTGATCTAAATCTACTGTCTGTGAATGTAAATACCACATACTAATAGAACTTGAGTGCCACTATGACCTGTGCAGTACTGTGGGTATGTTCGATGTTCAGGAGAACAGTAGGGAAATACAACTCATCTTCTCCTCTCGTTTGTTTTCCATCTCATTACATTCTTCATATATGCAGAAGACAGAAAATTACAGTACGGATTCAAGAAGAGTTATGCTGAAAAACTTCATAAATTTATAGTGAGATTCGGATACTTTTTGTAGAACAGAGTGAGTTATCAGTGAATCAATGTTGATATGAAGAACCAGGCTTCATTTAAAGTTATTCTGCCATGAACTTGTGTCATTCTACTCAGTTTCATGGTGCTGCTGCAAAATGTTACTGATGCACATCAATTCAGAATACATGGTACTCTTTTGAAAAAGCCAGATTTAAAACTGAGAAACAGGCATGCTGTCATATATGTGGCAGGATCTTTAATTACTACAATTACAGGAAATTTGCAAGAGCTGGAAGATACTTTGCACTTTGAAGTATTCAAGTGAGAAAGAACATCAATATTCTGATGAAATCTTTAACTGCACCTACTTACTTTTCTTAACATTTTTTAAATCCAAACGGCTTCTAACATTATTTTGTTTTAGCACACGCATGACAACTGCTTCCATATATTTCAATTTAGGCTATGGCTAACTTCCCTTACAAAAGGTTTTAATAAATACTTTGCAAAAATGTACTCAGATATGTTTGTGTGTGGTAGCCAATTCTAATCTGAAAACTTAGTTTCAGTAAAATTTGTTACCTATCCAAAATGCTTCTACTCTTTGAACTTTAAAATCTAATATTCCAAGGGTGAACTGATGTACTGTTGGCCAATGAATTCATTTTCATTGCTGCTATTTCAGTTCTGCCATAAAACAGACTCATACGGGCTGCTTCATTTTACTGGTCTCCTTGAGAACACTACAGACAATGTGTAAATGTCAAGCATCATGTTGGCTCTCCCTACATCTACTGCTGAGGAAACCAGGCAGCAGCAGAAGTACCAGCAAAGAGCCTTGGAGTTATTGGAGGGCAGGAGTGTCATGGGAGAAACCAGAAGAAACCTCTGTTTTCCTGCCACTGCCAGCACTGAGGATGGACATATGCATGCAGTCTACCTCTGGCAGCTGGAAGATCTGAAATGAAAGGTAAACTAGCTCTACCTCTTCTTTTTGGTAAACAGGAAACCCTGGTTCAGGGGTAAAAGAGACTTCCCTTTCTTCTCAGTGGCAGGAAGCAGAGTGGCTTCACGAGAGCATTAGGGAATTTGCTTCAGGTCAAGGACTCCCTGAGCCCAGGGTTGGGAGTCTTAGTTCACTTTCTTCTTCAGTAGATGAAGTGCCAGCTGGGATAGGCTGGACCAAATCCTATCATGCTCTCCTGGACTTAAAAAAAACCTGGCTTGAAAGTAGGGTTTATTCTGCCTAAATTAACATTGGTGACATGGAGAGTGGGATTGAGTGCAGCAAGTTTGCTGATGACAACAAGCTGTGTGGTGCAGTCAACACACTGGAGGAAAGGGATGCCATCCACAGGGACCTTGACACACTTGAGAGGTGGGCTGATGTCAACCTGAGGAAGTTTAACCAAGGTCCTACACCTGTGTCAGAGCAATCCCAGGCACAGCAACACGTTGGGCAGAGAAGAGATTCAGAGCAGCACTGCGGAGAAGAACTTGGGGGTGCTGATCAATGAGAAAATGAACATGAGCTGGCAGTGTGCACTTGCAGCCCAGAAAGCCAACCGCATCCTGGGCTGCATCAAAAGGATTGTGACCAGCAGGTTGAGGGAGGTGATCCTGCCCCTCTCTCCACTTGCTTGAGATTCTACCCAGAGTACTCAGTTCTAGAGTCCCCAGCACAGGAAAGGCATGGACCTGCTGGAATAAATCCAGAGGAGGGCTAAAAAAATTATCAGAAGGCTGGAGCACCTCTCCTATGAGGAAAGGCTGAGAGAGTTGTGCTTGTTCAGCTGGAGAAGGCTCTTGCGGACACTTTATAACAGTCTTCCAATACCTAAAGGGGGCCTGAAAGAAACATGGCCATAAGTAGATGCCATGGGAAACAGTATGAGAAGCAGGGTATACAGGCAGATTGACGTTTACAATTGCAAAAGACTTAACTGCTGTTACCTCATGTGTGTTTAAACTTACTTTGTCAGGTGGGATCCTGCTGTCTGAAGCATTCCCAAGATCTAGCTCTATCCATCCATGTAATCCTTGCAGGCAGCCTGGCTTAAGTGCTGCAAATCCAATGTGCCACTGAGGCAGCCAGTGGACCCTGGTATGGTAACTGGAACAATCACAGAGCTGAACCAAGTCCTTCCCAGGAGAAGCAGCAAGGCTCAGGGAATAGGAGGCCAAAGCAGCAGCCAGAGGCCTAAGGATGTGGGAGGATGTGTTGAGGTAAGGTCATGGTAAGGTTTGATTTCAAGAACTGTGAAGGTTATGCCAAACATAGGCATGTTTCAATATATGGAATGTGTGCTTGTTAACATCACAAGTAACGTGTTACTGCCACATTCAAGAAGATTGGTAAGGGTTGTGGCTGAGTGAGATGAATTCATGGTGAGGGTGAGAGCAGAGATGGAGTCAAGGCACATTACCGATTTATTTGCACACATGAACCAACTCTGACAGGGTGTCTGATCAAGTGGCATTCAGGGCAGTCCTTTCTTCCAGGCACCTCACCTGAGTGCCGACGCCAGGCTCTGCAGCCATGAACCTGCTCTGAGGATTTACATGCAGCAAAGAGCACAAACTCTTCAGATCAGACATTAGGGGGAAGCTTTCCCTGTGAGGGTGGTGAGGCCCTGGCACAGGTTGCCCAGAGAAGCTGTGGTTGCCCCATCCCTGGCAGTGTTCAAGGCCAGGATGGACGGGGCTTTGCACAGCCTGGCATAGTGGAAGGTGTCCCTGCCCATGGCAGGGGGTTGGAACTGGATGAGCGTTAAGGTCCTTCCCAACCCAAACAGTTCTGGGATTCTATGATTCTATGAAACTCTCCTCTGCTTGCAAAGCCCATCGTACCCAGAGCCCTTTGTCGCGAGTCGAGTAACGGGGCACAGGGCAACTCGGGAAGGGACTTGCAGCCACCAGGCAACACCAGGTTCGAGCTCCGGCAGCACTGGCGCCGGAGTGCGTGCTGGGAAAAAATGAGGGACACAGGCGTCACGGGCGTTTTTAATGTTGGCGTTAAAGCGGGGGTGAGGGCGGGGGGAGTGTGTCTGAACCGTTACGTGTGGCACATCCGCGAACACACGCGGGCTACACGCCGGGACCCTGCCTAAGCCGCCGGGGGCGGGGCTTGCCCGGGGAAGCCACGCCCCCAGGGATTCTCCACGCCCATTGGTTGCTGATGTACGTCATCCCGTCCGCCGCCCGCGCGCGCGCCGGAGAGGGCGGACTGTGGCAGCGGCGGCGAGAGCGGAGGAATCAGGTGGGGCTTGGGGCGGGGCTAGGGGCGGGGCTAGGGGCTACGGGAGCTGTGTTGCCCGGGAGACGGGTGCAGGCGGGGCCGTCCCGTCATGGGCTGCCGGGACGCTGTCAGCGGGATAAGAGCGGAGCTGGCGGCCGGGCGAGCTGGCTCTGGTAGGCCGAGGAGCGGGTAAGGGCGCGGCGGGTTTCACTGCCTCCGGCCTTCCGTTGTCGGGGCTCGCTTGGCGGCGCGGGGCCGTGAGGGAGGCAGGCAGCTCGGCGGGCACTAGCACGAAGGGGCGTCTCTTCACGGGCCGGGAGCCGCGAAGCCTGGGCCGGGGCGGATGGACTGTCTTGTTAGCCAGCGGCCGTGTGAGCACGCCGTCTGGCTGCTGCAGGCGGCTTAGAGCAGGCTGACGGCGGCGGCTGTGAGAGGCGGAAGAAGCGGCCGCTGGTGGCGCAGGCGGGGCCCTGCCCGCCCCCGAGGCTCCCCGGGGCAGGGGCCTGGCCCGGTCGGGTCGCGCTGTCCGGCGGGGGATTGGGGGGGAGTGCGTGTTCGGTTCCCGCATGCCTCATAGGGACGGGGGTCGGGGCTGACCCCGTGTTTGTTAGCTTCGGTGAGGCGGTTTGCGGCCCGCAGTGGTTTTTCCTGCCTGTGACCTCTGCTCTTACAGAAAAGCAGCATATAATTCTCTGTGTGGATGATGTGTGGTTTGCTTTCCTTCTCGTACTACCGGGATGATGCGGGCTCCGCGTTACGGCGGGCTGTGCTTTGTGATGCGTTTGTGCAGTACGGTAGCGCAAAGCCTCGCTAGCAGCAAGGCGTTCGTTGAAGGCAGGTGATAGCAATTGAAGAAAAGCAAATGTGGGCTGTCCAAGGAAACGCTGTAACGTTGATGGATGTGCAATGCGATAGTCGCAGCACCTGAGCCATCCTTTCCTTTTTTAATCGATGACTGAGCAGAGGAGAAACGAGAACTCTTCCAGGTAGTTTCTGAGCGTGGGGAGAATATGCCAAGGTACTCTTGGGGGGGGGGGGGGGGTTGGGGGGGCTAGGGGTAGTAGAGTTGGACGTTACCTGGTATCCCTAAACGAATTGTAGATCTACCTTTTACTTACCTGTGGTGTGAGAGAGAAGGCAGAGAAAGCAGGTGCATCACTGGGGGAATAAAATTTCTTGTGTAAGGGCAGCTGAAGAGATTCAGGGGGAATATGACATGACCAAATGTAGTGACCTAGGAATTGGAAAAGCATCTAATGTGGTTATAAATGGGAATGGGGTAGAGAAGAAAGTGTGTATGTAAGACTTCTTAGTTGTAGTAGTGCTACATGAATCAGTAAGAATCCTTATTAGGATCTAGAGAAGCTTAGAGTTAGTGACACAAGACTGCATCACTCACAATTGTACTGTTGTTTATGAGGTGCTGGGACAACCTTTGACAGAAAAAGAAGCAGGGACATCTGTTTTAGTGATTTATCATAACAGGGCTACACTGTGTTAAGAAAATACTGACAGTCTCCTTGCTGCTTTTAACTGTAGGCTCACAGACCAGTAGTGGAAAGAAGAAAGTATCCTCTTAGATTCCTTAGAAAATCTGTGGTTTAATGGCACTGAGAATTTCTGGTGGATGCTTAAAATAGAGTGAATGAAAAATTAGAATGCCTTCATATATTGTCATTAATAAGGAAGAAAAAAATGAGCTGTTTGAAGCTGTTTGAAATTTTAAGTTTACTCTTTTCACTCATTGTCCTTTTGACAAAGAATATTGCAAGCAAGTAGATTTCGATGCCTTTACTTCTAAAACCAAAGTTAATTGTAAATGAGACCTCAGGAAGCCCGTCCTCGCTTGGTTTGTATGATTGCATACAGATTTCTTAAGAGGAGTTTGTTTTTTTTTTTAATTTCTGTCTTTGCTTTCCATTTTCTCCTTCCTCCATTAGATTTCTTTTATTTTTTTTTTAACTGTACTCAAAGACCGCTTTCCATTAAAATGTTTAATCATAAGATTTTTTTTTCTGTTAGGTTAGTAATCATTTAATTACAATTCTTCTTAAATGCTTCTTTTGCTTTTTCCTTTCTCTTAGTCCCTTGTGTGTTTTTCTTGTGTCTCTGCATCAGTTTTTAATGCAGTTTAAGACAAGAAAAGAGACTGTCAGCACCTTGAACAATAGCATAGGAACTGTTGGAAAGTAAGCCGCTTGATACATAAATATCAGAAAAGAGAAACTGCATACTGCACACTTATTAATAGTAAGTTGCTGCTTTTGTATATTTCTCCTTACAGCTAAGCTCAAAGAGCATAATCAAGTACTTGAAAATATGAACAAAACTTGAGGAAGCTGTCAGTTCTGTTTTTTTTTTATTGTTAGTGATTTCTTTAATAGGCCAGGTGTCCTTCTTAATGTACAATTGTACACCCTTGTAGCTTCTGCAGGGAGCTAGTTCCCTTTGTCCTGGAAGAGTTTTGACAATTTCATGATGGTCTATTTTCAAATAAGGTAAAGTTGTACACAGAGGAATTCTGAAGCAAAACTGGCTTTAATAGGGTGAAATGATTATTTGGCAAGGGGGTTCTGTCACCCCAGAAGGTGTTTGCTGTCCAGGACATGCTTGCTTGTCCTCTGCAGGTTAATTCAAGTCTTTTGGAGTGAACAGCCATCATCAACAAGACCTAGTTAATATCTATTTATTCCTTTTTAAGGAGATGCCAGAATCTGTGGGCTTCCGTAGTGGAGAGCTGTAGTGGCTGTTAGGCTGAGATGTTGCTACTTCATATTGTTAACTTTAAAGTTATACTTTTTTGTTTGCTGGAAAATAGGATTATAATGGTGGGAAAAGATGTAATATATGCAGTGTGGGGAAGGCTTTATGTATGTATGTCTGGGATTACTCAGAGACAATTGTGAGAATGTCAGTTGCTTTGGCAAATTGTGTGATGAAAGTTCATAGGACTTTAGGTAGTATCAAGTAATTGGGTTGGTGTCATCAGAGCTATCAGTGCCTGTGCTAGTAGTCATCTGGAGGTGATATATGTCTTTTTAGACTGGGGCAAGACAAGGTAGAAGAGATCTGTGTGTGCTTCTGTTCTGTTACCTGGACTCATCAGTATGAACTGCTACTGAAAGGGGAGATCTCTCTCCTCCCTTCTTCCTTTGATGGTGACAGCTTTCTTATCTCCCAACATGGGAATTCAACCACAAAAATCCAGCTGAAAAAAAAAAGGAGCTTTCTGCAATCATGTGGAGATTACTCTTGTCAGAAGAGTTAGATGAATGGAGTGCTTGAGGAAGAAGGGAAGAGCTGCTGGGGAAGAACAGAAACATCTTCTTACTAGTCATGAGTTGTCAGGTGGGCTGAACTGTCTTGTGTAACTATGCCTTAGCTTCTCAGAAGGTGGGGGCTTTTGCTTTACTCAGCAGGGTCTATATTTCAGCTATAATGGTCATTTGAGAAGAACTGATAAAGCAGCAGGGTATGCACTAGGTCATGGTTTTATAACTGTTCAGATTCAGGCCTTACAGTTGAGCAAGTCTTTTAGTGACTTGTTGAATTTGGTGCATGACAGTGTCTTGCTTTTAGATAAAGCACTCTGTACTATAAGTGATACTAGAATGTGTTAAGGGAAAGGGAAAGAAGAAAGTACTGCGTGAGAATGTGTTGTCTTGAGGATTTTCTTAACTATAAGCTGTTGGCTCTGTGTTTCATGTTTGCAGCCTAGAGTTACCAGGATGCTACAAGCTCTGTATTACAGCAGGCTGTGCTTTGTGATACGTTTGTGAAGAACCAGAGCACCCAGGAAGTTGAACTCCTTGGCTTCAGATAAAAGTATCACTGTGCTTCATGTAAAAGTATAGGAGAATGAAGTATTAAATGCAAAGTGGGAGGAGAGACTTCCTGGTCCTGGAAACCTGTTACCTTTCTGCTTAAATTTAAATTTTCTGAGAAAATTAGGAAGTTGAAATATCAGAGGGAATTACTGTGAGGTAATGCTAATGCAAGGCTTTATTGGAAGCATTAAAACTGATGTTAACTTCATCCAGTTTTATTTCAGCAAGTGCCTCACTTCATCTATTCCAGTCTAGTAACATGGAGGTATTTACTGAAGATCTGTGAAGAATTTTTTAGGGGGGGTCAATAAATAGCAAAAAGCATCAAGATCTGTTAACCTCAGTAACCAACTGATTTGGTTAAATTTTAGTGTAGTAACTGAAAAATGAGGAAAGAGTAACAGAACAGCAATCTGAAGGGATGAATAGTTCTCATTATAAAGATCAATAGCTCTTAATTCTGGAAAAGAGTGAGTTGGTAAGGAAAATACTTAAGACTTATGGAAATATTCCTGATAGTTCATAATTGTATTGCAGCAATTGATTTAAATCCAACTTCATTATACTTTCATTATAATATTTCAGAAGTTTAATTTTGTCCAGTTTTGTTTCACTAATTTAAGATGACGTTGAAAGAGTCCTGAAATTAACTAGAAAGTGCAAATCTTTTGCCTTCCTACTATCTTTCCATTGGAAGGCAAGAGTTTAACAAACCTATTTTCCAAGAATTGAGAGAAAAAATTCTTACGATTTGCAGTAGAGAAAACAAAACAAAAGCCCCAGAATGTTGGACTTTGTGTGCTACCTGAGGTATGTATTTTTCTTCATATTACTTGAATCTTTCACTTTTGAAGGAATATTTGAGTCGCTGAAAAGTGTGCAGTTTCATTCTTGATTTTTATGTTTCAATTCATAGAATCATAGAAGGGCAGGATGACCTCCCTCAACCTGCTGGTCATGCTCCTTTTGTTGCAGCCCAGGATACCGTTTGCTTTCTGGGCTGTGGGCACACACTACAGGCTCATGTTCATTTTTTTCATTGACCAGCACCCTCAAGTCCTTCTCCACAGGGCTGCTCTGAATCTCTTCTCTGCCCAACCTGTACCTGTGCTGGGATTAGCCAGACCCAGGTGTAGGACCTTGCACTTGTCATAGATTCATAGAATAGTTAGGGTTGGAAAGGACCTTAAGATCATCTAGTTCCAACCCCCCTGCCATGGGCAGGG
>JASSUY010032172.1:0-24925 GCA_032466535.1 Forpus xanthops
CCCCCCCCCGACATTTTTCTGGCTGGAGATACTTCTCAGCAATGTATTCACAGTGAAGATGGTGAGAAATTTTGTGACTGAAAGAGTGATGGTGAATTCACAGCCTTAAGAAATAGGAAGCAAGAGTTTCCATAGGCTGATAGAAATAACTTCTGAATGGAGAATGTACATAAATGATCAATACAAGGGTTGATTGAGACCTGCCATTTAAAATTACCTTCTGCTAGTGCAAGATACCCTATGTCATACAAATTCACCTATGAGCTCTCAAGAGGGAAACTGTTATGAATAGTCTGACAGGCTAACACAGGATCATACAGGCTAAACTTGTTGCTTTGAGAGTCTGGAGATGTGCTTGAGTACAATAAATCCACATTGGGTAAGACCTGTCTACAGTTTGTCTTTTGAAAATAATTCAAAGTTTGATCAGGGACACCAAGGCACCAGGACTGTCCATTGAGTGTGGACAACTCTTTTGAGAACACTGAGTTTGGAAGAAGGTCCAGAATGAGATCCCATCTGCCAAAACTCAGATTTATAAGACTGACATTTAGCTAGATACCACACAGTCCCTCTTACCTGGTAGGTGCCTGTTTTCATTAATTGCTTACCTTGCCTGATACCTCCCTCGGAAGGGGTCTTCAGGCTCTTGCACATGCTCTGAGACGTGATATGGGAGGCGGCTTGTGAATTGTGTCCAAAACCTCTCTCTCCATTCTCCAAAATTAGTCATGATATCTGTTTCATCCACCTGCTCTCTTTCGAAGAAAATGTGAGACCTTGGGCTTTACAGTTTAAACTCTTCTTTCCTGTGCCCCAAAGAGGTGCCCTAGCAGCAGGATTTCACATAGATCAGAAGATTACATCTCCCATCTTCCTTCTGAAGCTAGGCCATGGAAGAGCTAGGATTTCAGTATCCCACAGCCAGAGGTACAGCCCGTGTCCCTGCCCAAGAGGTATGCCCATCTGGCAGAGTAGGTAGGCCTGGATTAGAGACCCAGCTTCCTAAGTTCCTCATATGTTGGATCCTTCATGGCTGAGACAAACCACCAGTACTAGGAAACTCTCGATACCTCTACTCCTGTAAAGCACTGAGAACAAACCCAGTGCACTAAAGATTTCCTTGCAGTCTCATTTCTTTTCTTACTTTTATTCACAATCCAGATCCCACTAAATCAGGAGGAATCAGCTTGGATAGAAATTAGATCAGGCAACATCTGACTGGAAAAAGTGAATCACACTTCTAATAATACAGATAATAAGAATAGCTTGGCTTTATGTAGTGCTTTTTAACACAAAACATTGTGTAGTTTTAAACTCTGTGTGCATTATTTGCTTTTACCAACCACCAAAAGGCAACCACATGTGGAGAGAAATGTGACCGTGATGAAAGAGTTCACAGCAGAGTTTTATTATGATAGCACATCTCTCTAGTTCATGAAGCTCCAGGCAGCAGATTATATACTAACAGCACAGTGAAGGTATGTGGTGCAAAGTCAGATAAAAAGCAAGACCTGTGTTGTTTTAGATATCTGAATTCTTTGCCCATGTTGTCATTTTGACTAGAAAAGGTCATTGAGAATACTTTGGTTTGTTTCTGGATTGTTTTTTTTTTTTTTTTTAACTTGTCTCTCCTGCATGGACTTCCATTTGTAAGCAAGGTCTGTCTCAACTGTCCTGTTATATCTGACTAAAATTTCTCATATCATCCCCTTCTGCCTTTGTAAAGGAATAGCAAGTGAAATGGATGATCAGTTTGTGCACAAATCTATTACACAGTGACACATCTTTAGTAGACTATATTTGCAATCAGAGGATGAAGAAATCTTTATAGTTTTCAAATTTTGAAACATATTCTGAATCGTTGGCAGATGGGCATAAAATCCAAAAAGTAATATATCTGCTCTGAAGAGACTGTGTCCATGTCTTGGGATATTCTAATACTGTATCTTAAAGAAAAGAATACTTATTCTTTCCCTCCACTTTCAGGCAGCTACTTTCCAGCACAGGAACACTAAAATTTCACCTGTCAACACATGCTTGCTGGCTTGCTTGCTTGCTTCATTCCCTTAATTTTAACAGTTATTAATGTCTTTCCTAGAGATACGATATTGTGAATAAGAGCTGCTGATTCAAACTTACCCTGATACAAACACTGAGAAAATAAAGAATTGTTTCCAAAAAACCAAAGCTGGATAGAGAAAAACATTGAGTTATTGCAACTTTTCAGGTCATCCACGTGTTTAGACAGCTGAGTCAAAATGCATGGGGCCCATGTTATGAAGAGGTTGCAGCCACAGGGTACCTATAAAGGGCACAGAGAGGCTGGAAAGAATTTCCAGCAGGGATTTTCACTTTCAGAATAAAAGCTGTGGGATTTAATTTCAGAGAAAATGTTACAGATGCCTACCCTCCTCTAAATACATGTAATACGAGTGAAATGCTCAAGCACTGGATAAAAACATAAGCATTGGCAAAGTTAAAGCATTGAGAGCTAGGAGGGTTTTGTCAGCAATAGATTAGTGTGCTGGTTGCCGGCTTCTTGCCATATGCCTCCCAATGCTGTCTCTACTGAACTGAAACTTACTTCAATAGGACAATCAATTAATGTTATTAATGATGCTATTATGAATCTGACATTGAGGATCAAAACCAAGCAGCCAGGCATGTGAATCAGCTGCAGAAAAGGGGCCTGAAAAATGTCTGTCCTTAGGCAGTAATGAATAGCAGAGGAATGGCATTTTCCATCAGATCTGTGCTGAAAGCTTCGTGAAAGGTGAGGCAGGGCACCAATTCCATTTCCATCTTTTACAGGGTATTGACTTCTTAAATCTCCCTTGTTAGATCTTACATGCACATTGATTTTTGTTATGGATAAACTTGCTTTCAGTAGTGAATATGAACTTCTTGTCCAAGTTTTCAGCTCCAAGTGAGCATGACTCGGTTTTGTTTAATTTTGCAGTGCATCTCCTAGATGAAACCTACGTCAAGACTTCCTTGACCTCAGGGACAGTAAGCTTGAGCTTTTCACAAATATAATTAAAACATTTGTAACAACAGAAGCAGAGCTACATGCCACAGCAGCCTCTTCAACAGTCTGCTCTTTTGCCTGCTTGCTGCTGCCTCAGTTTCCCATCTGCTAAACGTTCGTTTTTCTAAGCCAGACAGCAGCCTAGACTTATGGTTGCCATAGGATTTTATGCTGCTAATTAGTTTCAAACATATCCAGATAAACTCCAGTTTATTCTCTTCTTCAAAGTGTTTAGTTTTTGCTCTCTGACCTCCAGCTCCCTCTTCCCACATACCCAGACCCAACAAAACACTTCCCTTTTTAACAGGTTATCCATCCACTCTCAGAATGAAACTTCCTTTTCCCCTTTTCTTTAGCCTGTGGCAGTGACCTAACAAATGCTGTTTCCTTCATAAACTCTTCTGTAGTTCTCAATCCAACCAATTCTTTCTTCTTCCCATGGTCTAGGTAATATTCCCTTCTTTTTTCTGAGGGATTTTTCAGTCTGCATCAAAGCACTCACGGCAAAATCTGCCTTTACTTTCTTCACTACAAACCTGAGGTTAATCTTATATTTCCTAATAAGCCTGGTGTTAACAAAGTTCTTCCTGCCAGTGGACTTTATATTTATTACCTTTTCAGGACTACTAGGCTAGACCTACTCAAGTGCCAGTCCCAGGCTCTCTTAAAAGACCTTGGTTATGCTGGTAAAATGGAATGGATTAAACCAGGCTGAAACAATCATCATTAGTCATTTTTGTTTTAAGGTCAGAAATGCACATTCACAGAAATGCAGAAGAACATCACCTTCTTAAATTTTAACATAAAATTCATATCATATGCTTATATTAATATTTGAAGGAAATTTGCATAATTTATGTGCAATTAGCATATAAGTGATTCCTACTATAACAGTGGAAAAGAATACTATAGTTCTGGGAAAAGTTGTAACTTTTCTTGCCCTCTTTTCATTAATGAAATTAAATATGAGTTGCCACAGGAACCTAAAGCTTTTCATCATTAACATAAACTTTATTTGGCCATTTTCTGTGCTTTTAAGAACTACCTTGAGGAAAAAAGCAAGAAAAAATTATCACCTACTGAATTTTCTGGTTTATATTTATTCTTCTGGGAAAAGTACAAAACCCCTATTATTTCTTCTAAGGGATCTTATAGGATGTCACAAGTAATGTGATCAAAATCAAGTGTCTACTTTTGTGCATGTAGGAGAGGAGAACTGTTCAGGATGGCAATTTCCTTCAAGGCCCAACTGCTGACAGTGAGAGGTACAAAGCTGCTCTTTGCTGTGGAGTCTGCTAGCCTAGCTTCCAGCCCACTGATGGAGGACCCAAGGCTGAGATGGGTTCATCTTGAAAGTGAAGTCCTATCCTTTCAGCACTGGTGAAACCATAGCATTAACCTGTCATCACACTGTCTCATACTCTACCACCATTACAATTGGACCACTTTAGACAGCAGCATCACTGTATATGCCAAAACATGTTATATTTTTGCTTGCAGTCAGAGACCAGGACTGGGCTTTTCAAGTCCAATGTGGTAGTTTTGCTGGCAACTACAACAGCCTCTTAATCTTGTTCCTATGAGTGTTCAGGACACATTCCACATGTTTTGTCCCTTCCCTTTAAGTCAATATTTTGAAAACAAATGCTTGGGGAAATCAGACCTTTGGGATTAGGCATAGAGCAAGAGTGCCCAGCAGTGAACTCTGCAAAGGAAAGCTGCAGCTGCATTGCCATGGTCACCTGTTGGGCTTTTTCTGCTGATACTTATACAGCTTTAGGTCATTCAACATCTACTTGACTATAACCAGAACTGGGCTAAAAGATATGCAAAATGCTATCCTCATCGACAGAGAACATTTAAAGCTGTGGAAGAATATCATTGTAAGCTTGTATTCTTTAACTATTTATCTTTTCCTCCACCCTTTTCTTTCATATTTGATGACACTGATTTCTGTTCTGCTTGGAAATGCTAAATACTTACAGCCTGGCTAGCAGGAATGTGGTAGGTTTGAATGATGTCTCTAAAGGTCCATGGAGTCTATAAGGTGAGAGGAGACAGAATCACTGAGGTGCACAGAGAGTCATGATTTACACTTTAAAAGGGATCTGTAGGTTGAATGACAAACAATTATTTCTTATGCTCTGTTAGACTGTAAATAGCAGCTCAAACAAAATGAGTGGAGAAATGCAAATTTAGATTGTTTTAAATCAGCCTAAGCTGCATAAGATCTGCATCACATGAAGGAACTGTGTAAGGAACAATATTACATTGTTATAGGATGGGACTAAATGACCAAACCATCCCCAACTTCTGTGAGTCTGTCTTGACAAGTGTTTAGCTTGTACAATTAGAATAATTGTTTTGTCAGTTAGTCATTAGAAACTCCCTTTTGCTGGAGAGATTGTTCTTGGCTAACAGCTCCAGGCAAGATCAACTCCTAGTGTGACAGAATAATTCCAAAGCTTAATAGAGTGCGTGTGTTTTATTGTGCCGTATATAATTGTCTGTATAATAACAGTCTGTGCTTCGTAAATCAAGACACTCTGCTACATATGATTGCCTTAAAAAACTAGTAAGAAAAGAAAAAAATAAAAATCAGTAGAAATAGGTCAAATAGATCTCACAGGCTCCTGTGTTATTCCTAGCTTTGTAGTGCTGTGCAGAGGAATTCTGCGCAAGACAGTACAGCTCGCTGTAACACAGTCCAAGTTCTTTAACTTCATAACGTTTTCTGCTGAATTTGAGGCACTTTTATTGACATCCTGGATGAAAGTTGACAACAAAACCAACAGAATCAGTGTTTCTCTGAGTTACATTTTAGAAAATGACAAAAGGAAAGAAAACAAACAATAAAAAAACAAAAAAGCTCTTGTATTAGTTTTAAGCACAATTGTTTATAGCAATAGCTTTAGCCAGTTATCATGCCCGATCTGATATCTGCTACATGATGTAGAAGATATCACTAACTTTTTTTTATGACTGAGGAGAAGTTGAATAGCTTGCAAAAGATTGTTTTTGAAGACTAGCATCACACTGCCCGATCTATTAGTATGTAAGGTACAGCATTTACTCTAGATTCTGTGAATTGTTTCTCTTGAATGATGGGAAAGGTAAGCTTTCTTCAGTAGTTTCACCAACATAAAAATACATTAGTTGGGACTGAATTCTCCAGAGACATATTCAGGCTTTTCCATTTTGTACTGGGAAGACTAACTAGCCACTCCAGTTACACCAAGGTCTGCCTTGTCTAAAGCCCATGAAAGTTGTCTGATGGTCAAGGTCAGCCTTAAGGGTATAGAAACATCAGAGTGAGCTGAGAAGAGAAGGCTACAGGACAAGGGATGCACACTGTACCTTTGTCTGCAGAGGGATTTGTTACAGCAGATAATATAAAATAGGAAAAAGGTTTGATACAAGTATGAAAAAACAGATTATTGTATCTGATTAACTGTGTGAAAACATAATGTATAACAAGAAACATTTATCCCAACATTCTTTGGAGGCTCAGAGTTGGGATGAACTACATACCACAGGGGCTGTTGGGATTTCCTGGGGAGGCCTTTCCCTGTAACATGGCAGAGAACAGTGGACAATCTCCTGTATCTAAATGCAGTTACAAGGCTATGACAACAGTTGAAGTTTCACTTAACAAATGACTAGTTGAAACAGCTGATGACTTAAGGCTTAAAGTTCAGCCAGTCAATTGCAATGTGGAAATGTCCTTTGTCAAGGTCTGTAAAGTTATCATAGTATTTTGGCTTTTTAGAGTTAGTAATATACTTTTCCTACGTATTTTGGAAGTTTCTAAAAAATGTGTGTCTAGTACCTCAATTGATCATAACTATAGTTCTAACACTTTTTACAATCCAAGATGAGCAACTTTTGCTGGTTCTTTTCTGGGGAAAAAAAATTAGAAACTCAGCCTTGACTCCATAATGCCAGTGTTAAACATCCTGCTCATTTTGATGGAGCCAGACTGTCATGTAAGTATCCTGATAATTTCTTTTTTGTTTATCTCCTGGGTCAGCTAAATCATCAGTTGTTTGTTGGTGGCTTTAAAATGAATTCAAGTAAGTCTCATTCTGTTAAGTGGGTTGGTCCTTCCTTCTTCCTGTACTGGGTTTGCCCTTGTCATTACAGGCATACAATAAGAAGACTTCTCTGCCACAGAAGTTTACAATACAATCTGTAAATAATGGATTTCCATTGTTTACTAAAAAAAAAAAGACTTTTTTTGAATTGCAAAGCTACGAGTTTTGCAGAGCTGGCGTCAGCCTCCCCACACAGTCTCTTAGTATCTGGGAAGAAGCCCAGGACATCCTCCCCTCTTATAAAACATTTCTGCCAGAAACACTTTAAAACTGCTCAACAAAGAAAAACATGCAAAATCAAGCATTACAAAGGAGGAAGAAACTCAGAAAGAGGGGTGAAAGATGGAACCCTGCAGGAAAATACTTCAGTTTGTCTAGTAATGCCAGTTGATAAGGTGGTTGAGGACCAGTCTGTAAACAGTGAGTCCCACTCAGAGACTTTATCTCCATAATTAGTCAACATTTATGCAAAGTTAAAACTGTACATTTGGAAGTTCTACTCTAGGTTTCTGCTCTTCTGACTTTGTACCAAAATATCAAAGTGATAATTTATTTCAGAAAAAGTTTACAAAATAGAAGGCATGAAAAGAAAAAGAATGCATTTATTCATTTGAATTTCTTTCATTTCTAATTCTAATTCTAAATTGGTGCTCACGAATACCTAGTCTGGATATGGGGCTCATGATTGTTCCTTGGGTAATGGTGTGCCTATGGTGGCCTCTCATTATCATTGTGCCCAAACGTTTGCAGTAGTTTTGATTTAATTAAAATGACAGTTTGAAACACATAGATCAACAGGGAAAAAAGTTGTTCCCAGTTCCTCACCTGATTTATGATAGCATTTGTTCCCAGAGGCTATTTTTTCCACTTCTAAGAACTGAAGGGATATAGGCATGATGATACCACACACTGATACCCTCTAATTCTGAAGGTCCTGGCTATATGATTGGAATTCACAACATTTCTGAACCACTTATTTTCCAAGTATCACATACAGAGGCTTCAGAAGTGGGGAGACTAGACACACAACATCTCAGCCCATAAGATAGTTAAGAGACAAAGGCTGAATAATGGTTTTCATCTGAAACCTTGTCACTCTGAGAGACTGAAATGGTTTCCTGCTGCTCATCCTGAACGGTATGCCAGGGTGTAAGAGGAAACAATTTTGAAGTCACTTCTAAAACATGCATACCTTTAGTCATCCATTTAAGCACAGACAGCCATCTTATTTTTTTTATACAGGTAATATCTGCTGCTCCTTCATGAGGAGATGTCACTCCTGTTGTTGAATGCTTGTGGTTAAAACGCTTACCTAGGAGGCAAAGAGCTGTGTGTTTTCAGGAACGGGGTGTCTGTCACCTTCTACACCCTCAGAAGGTGGTTCATGGCAGGAAAAGTAAGATGAGGTGTCCCCTGATCAAGATTAACCACTGTCAGGCCAAGAGAGAGCTCACAAGGCTAGAAAGTGATAGCAAGCTGGAGGAGCATAACTGTATCACAGTAAGATGCTCACTTTGTTCACAATGCTAAATCTTTTCTTGGATTGGTATTTAGCCTGTTATTTGTTTCATACAGCTCCTTGAATGCAAGAAGTGAGATGTCCCTTTTCACATTTATCTCTGAGCTCTGCCACAAGCCTGAACTAGTCTCAGTTTTTCCTTCTTTTAGATACTGTTGATGTAAGTAAGTATGGTGATCTCATATACTCTTCCTATAATATCCTACTCCTTAACACCATAATTAATACCTCCATGGCAAAAAAAAAAAAAGGGCTAAGCATCTTTGCTCTCTTTTAAAACAATTTGGCAAGCAAGAAGGTACAAACAGCAAGAATAACCCACCATGAGAGGTTATGCATAAAACATAAGTCTGGTACCCCACTGTAGAGGGTAAAGAAGGTCACATATATTAATTGTTTCCTTTCCAACTTTTAACACTAACTTAAACAAAATACACCTGTCCAAAAGCCTGGGCATTTTTGCAAGCTTTAACATTAACACAGAAAAGCATGCAGAGCTAGCAGCCTTGAATCATTTTCCAAAATTGCCTTCTTTAACCATGTCTTATATATGTCTTCTTCCTCAAAGTCCAAGGGTATGGACAAACCTTCCAGGATTTCCAGAAAGACATCCAGTCTGGATGTCATCGGAGAGAAACTTGCATGACATTTCTATTTTCTTCTTTTACCACCAAGCCAAGGAGTTTTTTATCCATAAAAAGCATCTCAGTCTTTTCTCTGCAACCAACTGCTATGTCTCAAGGAGGGAAAAGCAGTCTCTAGGCCCACACTGTTAAATGTTGTAGAGTACAAATATCATATTTTAAGCACAGAACACGAACTAATTAGAAAAGAGTTCAAGGCTAATTCTGAATGCTGGTCTAATATGGTCTTTTTACCCTGAAGCAAAGTTCTGAAGTCAAATGTATTCTGCACTAATTCAGGTGCCTGAATGGTCTCAACATGTCTTTTGCCACAGAAGCTCCCAAAGGTTTCCTTGAAATACTGGCATTAATAACAGCGGGAAAAGGAGAAGTGGAAAAACTCTTGCTAGGTGAGGCCAGGGGATCAGGATGAGTCCCTCAGCTGTGGGGCAATGCTCACACAGCACTTTGAAAACTCTGGCACATGGGCAACTTGGGAGCCCTTCCTTGATATAAGTGTTTGGCAATTTAGGGGACCCACAGAGGGCTGTTGTTCACTGTCCTACACCCAGAAGAAGTCCCCAGGAGCTACAGGAAAAGGAGCAAGCATCTGAAGGGAATCTGGAACCATTGCACTGATGAGCAGGGTAAGATACTTCATCTGATTATTAGAGCCAGACATAGCTTTTTGGACAGAAGTCAGAAAAAAGTCTCTTGTCAGAAAGGCGATGCTGCAAAAGTATGCTAAATTCTACATTTCAAACCCTAGATTTATATATGTTGCCTCTGTTTTCCCAATTATGTTTGATGTACTCACAATATTTTGCATTCCACATTTAGATATATTGGCTTTGTAATGAAACTTGAAAACATACCTAAATGCATCATTGAATTGAATATATTAATATTTCATAAATTTTATCTGACAATATATTGCAGTGTTTCAGCACTACTGAAGGCAAATACTATTATCTTAGCAAATGCTTCAGCATTGTAGAAAATAAACCCAAACCTTTCTTTCATCTTAACCAAGAATTTCAGTGACATACAAAGTTTGAGTGTGCTGCATTTTCATTCTAGTTTGGAATGAAAACAAATGTCAAATTGCTGTGAATTCTTATGGAATAGAAATGTTATCCCTTACTGGCTCTCTAGACTGTTATCATAGATGGCCCTTAAGCTGAGGATATTTTGAAGGTCAGTGCAAGTGGATCTGAGCATTGAAACTAATGATGCCTTTGATTTCATAACAGCAATATAACCAGCTAGCCAACCAACAAGCAGTAAACAGTTGCTTCCTGAAAGGGAAGACAGAATTAGAGAAAAGGGACATGAGATCACTGTCTTGAAGCAGCCTGAGTCAGCAAGTTAGGTGAGAAAGTTTGCTCCAGTCCCAAGAGCTGCATCTGCCTCCAGAAGTGCTGACTGGGCTCATGCTGAGGCTTGTTCACTGACAGACACCACATGGCTGGGGGACTGCAGCTAGATCTGGCAGCCAGGCAGAATATGCATACTGTAGTCATAATGAACCTAGTGTGTCCTTGCTGACAGAGGGCACTTTTAGGTAGGAGCTGCAAGAAATTGATGACTGGAAAGTAGTGAGTATATCTTGGAATAGCATATCCCTGACTGGACTGTTCCTTTCTCAGTCACCTGCCTGCTGGGCAAGCCAACAAATAGCATTGGTGTCTAGCAGATGCTGCCGCTGGAGCTGGAACGGCCAGGAATGACAGCCATGTTAGCCAGTCTGACCTCATGGAGACCTGTCTGGCTCGCAGAGAAGAGCCTGTTAGCTGAGTCTTGGTGTAACAGCTGCTGTAAAAACCAGTGGGTGTTGAGAACAGCAAGGTAGTGCCTTCCTACAATGTATATTGGAGTTTTCAGTTGTGATGGGATTTGAAGCTGGTTTAAGTGTGCGTGCCATGTGGCCAGAGCAAACCAAGATGTATCTCCTGCTGATCACCTCATGAAGAATTGTCCTGAAATGCTGCTACCTTTAATGGGAAGTCATACACCGCACTGTCACCATGCACTACCTGCTGGTGAGGGCAAGGAGCTGGGTGCTCTCTGCTCCCTTGTGAAAGTTCACAGGGGTGAGCAAAGGCTTCTTTCCAGCTCATGTAATCTCAGAAATTATTTCTATGCCAGTACACATACATTTTGTCTCTTCAATCCTAAAATGAACAGTGCTTTGTTTACTATTTTCTATCAAAAAGGGTGGCTCATCTAAGTACACATTAATTTTACCTTCCTCCCTCTTTTCCTAAACATCAAAAACTCCTGACTTTGAAGGAACAGGAAAAAGAGTTTTTTTATCTTAGAGATATCGCCTTATTTGCTCCCCAGGCAGACTAAAATAGCTCCTGAACAGAAGCACAGGACGCAGTTGCCCACATCTTTCAAAATAACCTATCCATTTCTCCTTCCCCTCCAGCTTGTGTCTGCAGTGCAGGTTTAATCAAGTCATCTTAATTCTGTCACTCACAAGCTGCGGTTACACAGTGTCTCACAGAACCTCCAATCTGAAACTGGACTACAGAGTGTGACAAAAAGCTTTTATTAGCTTTGGGGTTGTTTTTTTCCCTCTTTTCTTGGGCTACAAGTGACTCATTTGTCCTTGTTTTGTTAGTGATAAACCGCAAGTTGCTAAGAACTTGTGGCCTAGATGCTTATCCTGACCTTAATGACAAATTTTAAGACCCTTTCTTCCTGTGCCAAAGAAACAAACTCATTCTCGAGAAGTCCTGGCTGCTGTGGTAGCAGAAGTTTCTTAAGAAAGCCCAAATAGCCCCTCCCCACTGAATGAATCTGCTCTTGAGTCACTGAAGAGACTTTTTTCTTTCCACAGTATATATTCAAGGGAAGAATATTGTCCATCCTCACATGCACAGCATTTCTCATATGTGTGTGGAAATGGAGTGGTATCTTGCAATCAGTACACAAACCCATAAAACTCCCAGCCTACTTTGAGGCCAGGAAACTAGAGATGCAGAAAAGACCACACCGTGTCCCAAAGGCTCTGAAGAAGGGGACATGACTGCAGCCACCCAGGATCGTCAGTGCATTTTGAAATAAATTGAAAGCTCCGGTGTTTTCTGGGTCAAAATGATGTGAAGGGAACCAGCAAATATAGTAGGAGGAAGCCACAGGGTGAATATGTCCCTTAAGGTCTATGACAACCCTACCTGGGAGGAACTAAGAGGCACAGAGGTGTCAGTAACATCAAGAAAGTGCCATTGCAAGGAACATTCTGGACACTCTGCCCTAAGATTTTACTGCTGTGAAAGACTCCCTCCCACTCAGTTCTCTTGTCCTAACTAGTTTCTCTGTACAATACTTAAATTCTGGTTTTCAGATGCAAAACCACCTGACGCTGAGCTGCATACAACGCCAAAGTAGGTCTAGAAGGTCACATTGAAACAAGAACCGAAACCTTTCCAGAATAGCTAAAGCTGCCCTGGCATTTCAGATGCTTTCTTATCCCTAACCTAGTAACTTTGCTTGCCACCAAAAAGAGATTACAACAGCTTGGGCAACACCATTTCCTCAATGTTTGTTCTGCCTGGTGCTTGCCCATCTGGAATTGGTGCACACATGGGTGCTTCAGGCACATGTATCCTGCACTGCCAAAAGTCTCAGAGCATGTCTCTAAGTCGCTGTGATCACCTGTTATGCTCCCTGGCTGCACTTACAGCCTGGATGGGCTCAGAAAAATCACCAATTGCAATCCACCGTTGCACTTCAAACTTGACCAAGGACACAAGCCAGGACAGAGGGAAATATCACTGGACCCCAGCCAGCACTTGAGGATTTTCACTTGACCTGTAGGAATGCGAAATAACACTTGCAAAAACCAGTCAGAGTGCCAGGTCAGGCCTTTTCTATCCCTGTTTTTATTTATAACTGTAATGTGAGCTGTCATGGGGTTCATTTATATATGACTTTTAGAAGGCAGCTTGCAGTTTAGCTCTGCCATAGAAACCCATGTTTTTGTAAGTCCTTATTCTGAAGATCTATGTCCTCTCCCTCAGCATAAGGCAAACAGCACTATAAACCAGGCAATTTCTCTGCAGAGCAGCATGCTTTGAGCCACTACAGTAAAGCAATTGAGTCTGGTTTATCTGTTGTTACCTTAATAGGACTAATTTTATTTCTTATTTTTGGGGGCAATAAGGGGGAGGAAGAAAGGCAGAAGAGGAATTGCCTCTGTAAGTCACCTTTCCTGACAAAACTAGAAGTGCCTGGTTATTCCTTAGTAAATGAAAAGAAAAAAAATAAATCTACAGGAATGGGTAAAGACTTTATAATTTTGGCTGGCTAATGAGTTGAATTGCACTTTTCAGTAAACATAAATGGAAAAATAAGTTCAGCCACAGTCTGGACAGTAAGTCTAGAGGCGGTTTGATTTATGCAGGCTGTTTGGAGTGCATCTTTGAAGAAGACCTGGAAAAAAGGCTGAAATCCTTCTGCAATTAATTAGTACCCAACCCTATCCTCACCATATAACAGCAACACTGTCGGAAGGTACCAAGGGCCTGATATTGCACTTTGGATGCTATAATAATCCTAGTTATAGAGGTATATAAATACAAGATAGAGTGCAAAAGAAGTAGCTCTGCTGATCAAGCTATGACTACAAAGAGGCAAAATATCAGTGAGCTATGGGGCAGCCAGTAGATGCCAAATGGACTTCATCAGTCTCCCAGACGCATTCCTATCAGTGCTCGAGTTCCTTGTGCACAGAGCACTGGCACAGGCTCCACGTACAAACAGACTTTCCATGTCCTGTCCAATACAAGTTTTCAGCACTGACAAACGGAAGCCAGGAATCTCTGGAGCTTCTAAATAGCTTCACCTACATTTTAATGACCACTCATCTCCCATGCCTGGACATCTCTTCTGTTACTCCCCCACATGTCTGTTCTGCTGCTTTTTTCCCTACTTTACCCAACTTATTCTGGAGAGGTTGCTTGATTAACAAGCAATACTGTGTCAGCTGCAAGCCAGTATGCTATTGTCGTGGTTTTAGGCCCTCATGCAGTTCTGCTCACTCATTTCCCCCTCTTTCTTCCCCAGTCCTGGAGGGATAGGGAGGAGAATCGAAAGAATGCAACTCCCACAGGTTGAGGTAAGAACAGTTTAGTGACTAAGGTATAGCACAAATCACTACTGCTACCACCAGTAATAATAGCGACAAAGCAAATACAAGGAAAGAATACAAGAGCTCACCAAGTAATTTCCACCCAGCCCAACCAAGCAGTGCACCCCCATCACCTCATGCCAAGTCTGAACACACAGTGTCTGTCTCCCCCCCCTTTCATTTTCTATTGCATAATATTTCTAATGAACATATGAATGCAACTGCAGCTGCCCCAGATTTTGATAGATAATGGTTTTAGTGTTACAGAACCTCAGGCAAACTTCCACAACATTTGGTGACCAGCAGGAGAGACAGAGGAACAGAAACTGAGTCTCTTCTGAGACATTTGCATATTTTCTGTGTGCTCTGGATGGAAAAATATCTAATGTTAACAAGTGCCCTTTATGCATACTTCTGGTAGCACAAACTGCAACCACTTCCCTTGCTTTACTTCTACTGTTTCTGTTTTTAACCAAGCACAAGTCTAGAGGTGGAAATGAAAAGACTCAGTTTCCCTCACCTGTTTTAAGGGAGGCTGGAGGGATATAAGCTCCTTCACTACTTGACTGTGTAAAGTGCTGTGGTGTCTGTAGTTTTTTGTTTGACTCAGGGTTTGATCTATCTGTTTCAAAAATTTTGGAAAAAGCTAACTTTTATCAATTTGAAAAAGAGATATGTAACTCTTGCCTTGGAGATTACATTCAGTAGAAATATTTCTAAATGAAAATTACCGAGAGGGAGGCAATGCATGTTCTTGATCCAGGTACATAAAAAGTAATGGAGTACAAAGTCCACCTCTGACACTATGCTCATACCATGGTGCTAGAACAACCCAAGCCTACTGAGACAGCTCCAGATCAACCTTCTTGGAGAGTTTTTTACTCAATTAGAGTTTACCATAAATCCTCAGAATAACATGCTAATTTTATTGAAGCCCCTTGTAGAAGGTCTGGAGAGTGAAGCATTATACAGTTGAAATTGTATTCAGTTCCTGTAATGCCAGCCATCACAAAATAAGGCAGCTAGCCTAAGGTACCTAGTTGGACATCCATGTGCTTGCAGGATGTGATAAGAGTCTTTGTCCCATCTTAGGCTGTAGTAAGAAGCTACTTCCTCTTCTGCAACTTACACTACAGACTGCTCCTAACACTGGCACTGAGGAATTAGCACCTTGAACCGTAAGAACAGAAAAGAAAGTGTCCCTGTGGTGCTCCTCTGCCCCATTTTTCAGTCATGGTAAATTCTGTCAAATGTTTTGGAAATGCGGATGGAAGAGGATAGTGGTAAGCAGCAATTCATTTTGGCAGCTGAGCCTCAGCAAAAGAGCAGCTCCCAGTCAACAACATTAAAAACTTTCTGAAAGGCTTTGCAAAGACGTTTTTCAAGAAGGCTGGGAACTAAGGCAAACAACACATTCTGATCTTCCCTATCCTTTCTCTGGCATATGCCTACTCCCAGTCAACTAGCAGTTTTGGAGAATGGGACTCCTCAACATAATGCACAAGGAAATCTGTGTGTTGTTGTCCTATACCTTTTCTGTGGTCCTTAAACAAAGGACTAATTTCCTGGACCGTCAACAAATGACTTCTGGAACTTACATTTGTTTTGTATGTGAGGCAAACTTAAGTTTCACTGCTCAGCTGCATTCAGATTCAGTACTAAATTCCAAGCACAACACAAACATGATGCCTTTCAGTCCAACTGCTTGTTTGTTAAAAAGGTTCAAATTCATTTTTGAACGTAGATCTGGCTGAGCTCCCATACAACTGGATTTTCAATTCACTGCTCCCTTGTGACCAGTTTCTGGTACAAAACACAGATCTGTGTATGCATGCATGCATACAGATACTGTGCTACAAACTCCAGTGTTCAAGAAACCAGCAAAATCCAGAATTACAGCTCTCTATCCTTTCTTATTTCAGCTCTCCTGGATGTATGCCTTATGGCAAAGATTTTTTGATTACAAATACAGATTACAGTGGCCCTTACCTCAGTCAGGGTCTGAAATATGTGAAGCTTAGCTGATGAGCAGCTACTGAATGTTACGTTCTTTCCTCCTCATTTAGCGGCTCTTGTTCTGCACACGCCAAATCCCCTTCCAAGAGCAATATTACTTATTAGTAGCTCATGAGCTCTGCAAGTCATCACCAAGAGATCTGAGAGCCTCTATCATCACCAGTGAATTCACTCTCATACAAGAAGGGGAAAAGTCAGGGAAACTGGAATGAAACAACATGGATTCTCAGTGCTCAGTAGCAGACGTCTAGAATGTGTTCAAAGCATGTCACATAGAGAAATATTGCTATCAGTGACAAATCTTTGGTAAAAACAATTTTCCCAGCATCACTTTCGAATTTCACTGCCCACTGGACAAAACACTTCTGTTGTTTCATGTATTTATTAACAATTCACTCTACTCACAGAGAGTGGTCATTCTTTAGATTAGAAGTTTAACTGGACTAAGAGTCTTTTGATTCACCATTTTACTAACACCTTTGGAAGGACATTTCTGAATTACAATGAGGAAAGAAAATAAAGCAGGAGCTTTTACACAACAAAGTAACAATCAACTGACTTTATTTACACTTAGTACCCTTGTTTCATGTGTATATGCATCCCAAGTCCCCACCCTTCCCCAGTTTACATCTCTCCATTATTACATCACCAGCTCTCAGTATTCCAGCTGAAGTTTCAGGTGCTTCTGAAAAGTCTGGTTGCTGAGATCTTGCTGCTAGGTTTGCTGAAGCTGTGAGACACAGACATGTGATGTGCTGCCCCCTCAGCTATGAATATTTATCAGTGTTATAGTTCAAGTTTCCAGCCAGCACTGCCACCTGTGAGGACTGGGTGACTTGGGACAGAAAGTCCTTGGCAGGAGCCAAACCTTAATGAGCTTAGAATGAATTAGGAAGTTTGGCAAATACAAAATCAGGCCATGGAATAAGTAGTTGCAGAAAGTTTCCAATGAGAAATGTTTACAAGATAATTATTTACATTATCTAGATGGTTTTAATTACAGGACAGTTCAGACCAGTTACTTAAATTTTCCTAAGGGGTAATTAGTCACTTTGTGAATTTGCATATTTTCCATTGCTGTATTGAGGCAAATCAGTTGTACTTATCAGAAGATTGACTTGGCAACCTCTCTTTTCTTGGGAGATTATAGTCTGAATTTCATCATGTCAGTAACTAATGTATTAGCTAATGTTCCACTGCAGTGCTGCAGCAAGCAAACTCTGGGGAGATCTCATTTAAATGTGAGAAATTTCAAGCACAGAGAGAAGGAAGGGGACATTTCTCACAACCACTACTTATGCAATACATTTCAACATCTTACAAATACATTAATGTTCTATCCTCTGTCAGTGTGGCAGAAGGACTTCATCTTATTCATAGCAATAAGTACAACAATCACATGAACTTTATATGTCCACATGATATACAGACTGCCACATCCTATACAGACAGTGCTTTCAGCAATGCTCAGATTTAATAAGTTAAGTGGAAGTAGATGCATTTCCACCACAATTCCTCAGAAGTAAATGAGTTTTACAAAGAAATATGGTATGGTACATTTCAGAAACCTCATTTATGGTATTTTATCAGCTGCAGTCATGGGAAGCACAGAGATAACCACAGCTGAGATTATCAGCCATTTTTTTCTTAAAAATCAAAGCCTTCATGTAAATGGAAAAATATTGTCAATATATAAGGAAGTATGTACAGATTTCACAATAGAAATCTTTTTTCTTTTTTTCTTTTTTTGGATGTGTTTGTAAATGGCAGTATTTAAAAGATTTTTGCATTTTTTTCACTTTGCTCACTTTTTTCCACTGGGTTTAGTTCTTGTTTTTGTTACCAGATCAATGATTGCTTCCACTGAGTAAGTGGGCATAAATCACAGTAAATTTAAATTGTGATAGATGTTTAAATAATAAAATTACATTCTTTAAGAAGGACCTGAAATTAGCACTTATCAAAGCAGAAAATGTTAAAATGAAAACTGACATTATTCAAGTACTATCTATCCTATTTAGATGGGCTATCCTTGGGTATCTGTGAACTTGTACTATGAAGTGAAATACACGCCAGACAAATTAGAACATCTTGGATCTTTTAAGTTAGTTTTGTTAATATTGAAATTGAAATTGCTAAGTACTTAGAATAATCAAGCCCTAAGTTTTTAGAGATAAGGAAAACTACAGTTAATGAGTGGCAAACACATTTACAGATACCTTTGTTTTATGAACCATGGCAGAATCTGATACTATATAATAGCTCACACTTGCATATACCTATAGACATACATACATAAATATATCTTCAGTAAGTGGATAGTTTAGGCAGATTAATTTCTGTTATTTTATTTGTAAAAGCAAAGTTGTAAATCCTCTTTTTCTTGCCATACAAGCCTTTACTTAACCATGCAATGAAGTTAACCATTTGAGTCAGTTAGTTTTCTTGGTCATTTTTTAAGCCCTTGTTATCTAGAATGTCAGATGTCATGGTCAAAATAGTCTCTTTGGTCTGAAAATTAGGGGAAAGTGTCAATCTGTAGGCAGACAAAAAAAACCACAAAACCAGATTCTCTTCTGCTGGCAGCCTACATCAAGCAGTGGGGAATCTTAAGTCTGCTGACATGTTGAAGCACTCATCAGAAGCCCACTTATCACGTGCAAGGGATAGAACTGAGGAGGGTCTTGTATTGCACACATGATGTCTGTGATAAGGATAACCTCTCTATAGAGGACATTAATAGAGGACCATCCTGCAAATTCTTCACATGCTCATCTTTTCTCCTAATGTATGATTTGCACCAGGGAACAGGATAGAGAGCTGGCCTTGGAGCAAAAGCCACGTCTCTGTACCAGTTATTCAAGATCCACCTGATCTTTCAGGAATTCCTTGCTGAGCCAGGTTTTGGCTCCTTCAGACCATCTGAAAATTGTCAGGACCATTGTTTTTTGCCTGTCTGTTACATTATCTCCCATAGTGCTTATGAAGCACACGGCAGAATGTCCCAGCTGCCATCTTTTACTCTGCCACCCATTTCAAGGTTCACAGAGATTGGGGTAAAGCAGGAAAGCTACAAAACCTGATGAACAACTTGTAAGCTAAGGTGATCTCATCTGTTTTGCACAGCTGGGGTAGAAACATCTGGGTAATCACAGCTTACTGAACAACCAATGGAAATGAGCAAAGTTCAGTAAGTTGTGAATAAGCACATGCCCAAATTCATTTATGCATGCAGTTATTCCTTGCTTTCTGAAATAATGTCCATATTTAATTTAGATCCAAGCAATTGTATACCACAAAAAGAAAGAGCTTGCAGGTTTTATGGAAATTAATGACCTTAAAGTGGTGTTTTCTGGAGGGAGGAAGAGAGGAAGAAAGAAACAGTATTAGAACTTCATCTGAATCACATCATTGTGACACTGTAGAAGAAGAACCTTTGTTGTAAGAACAGCTTGACACTAATGGCTAGATATTTGAATCAATGGTCTAATCACTAACCTCCATTTCTTTAAATTTTTTAATATGTGCTATATTTCCAAAAGTAGAACAATTGTTAATCATAGGTGTCCTTCTATGAATCACCAGGAGTCAATGCAAAAGTACTCACACTGTGATACTTAAAATAATAAATTAGTAATACAGACCTACACACTAAAGTGCTTTGCATGTCATATTTTCTGTTCTTGTTAATTAGCAGAAGCATTTCAGAGTTTATGGCAAAAAGTAGTTTCTTCTCTTTAAAACAAAGCAAGTTGATGCCTGCTTTATTTCAGAGCACTTACCAAAATACAAGCTTTTATTGAAGATATTAAGCATCACCCAAAGTGCTTAAGGGTTTTAGTCTTCTGCTGCAGGCAGTAAAGTGGACATGATTTTATTGCCTACTTTGCCTTTTCCAGAGAGCCAGGCTGACTTCTGCTACAAAACTCATGGAGACTTTTGTAGGGCTGGGTAGTAGCTACCTGTTGTAGCTGTAGTAGCTACCTTGAGGAGTACCTACCCTAGAGGGGTACCCTGCTCTGGAGTCAACAAGCTCATTCTGGGCCAGGACCTACCATCCCTTATCTCAGGTCAGTCATTGGTGGTAGCATGGTCAGGAAGTCCAAGTTGTCAGGCCTTTTCTCTACTTTTCTTCATACACAGGTTGTAAAATCATTGTCTTTTTATTCTGCTTGTACAGCAGCAAATATAGTCGACATTCAGGTTTGTAAATGTGCAGTAGATACAATAACAGCAACCTATAAAATGGTCATGACATACAAATGAAAGTTTGCATGTGCTGCAGGTATGTTAATGGAAGAGAAATAAATAAGTGATGGCTCCCATTAAGCTGAGAAGTGATTCAGTTTTCCTAAGAACTGTTGTGAACACTTTTTCCACAATCTATCCAACTCTACCCATGAATAAAATTGATAGTAGTGGAAGTCAGACAGCATATGACTGAAGCTTACCATTCTCTTGTGAATTTATGTGATCATAGTGTCTCCATCTCTAGAGTACAGAAGTCTCTTAACATTTAAATACACCCAAAACCAGCTCTTTCACAGAATGCTCAGTACTGGTTAAGAATACGGACATAAGAGTCATATTTAACAAACACAGGCAAACTGCAAAACTTTAGCAAAGTTTCCTTTATGTTGACAAAGCTAAATCTACCTATGACTAGGGCAGAGAAGGGCATAGGGATGTAGTTCTCTTGGTTAATCCATGCCAGCAAACAATGAGGTGTAGTAAATGGCTGAAGCTAAAGAACACAGTATATTTGTGAGCGCATTTCCACAGAATATGATGTAAAGAATTATTCTTCATGTTTAATGTTAACTGGATTACAAGAGGGATATTCTGCCACTTTATCTAGTCAGTGAATGAAAATAGAATAGTAACAATGCTGTGCAGAATCCAAGAGCTGCAAACGCATCTTCAGTAAAAATTTGAGTGGCTCCTTCTCATCCCCTTCACCAGCTCCAGAGCTACATCTGGAAAAATAATAGAAGTACAGCATCCTGAAAGAGCTTGTTTTGCTGAAGTTGGCATGGGAGCACTGGGCAAGACTTCAAACCCAGGCATCAGCTGAGGATTACGTAAGGTCAATTCTCTTCATTGTTTCTGCCAATCCTTAAGCTGTTAGTATAGAGGCAGTGTGACTAGATTGGCTTGAATGGAAACCAACACAATAGTTTCATGATGAAAATGGTTGTGCTAATTAGGAAAGTGGTTTTCCATCACGAAAGCAAATATGTGGCCACACTTCCATGGAGGTACAGAATGCCATGTGCTTACTTTTTCTTTTTCTTTTTATTCAGACAAAACAATACCCTCAATTCTTGATTGCTATGGAGATTTTTTATGTACAGTGTAGACTCAAGAGCTGTTTGAAGCCTGGTGTTTTGAGAGGGACATCAAAAGCTGTTCTCCTTTCTATTTTGCCTTATACGTGATTGATGTTGTAACAGAATTCTATTCATTTCTATCCTCTCACCAGTGTTTGCAAGCAAATCATCCTTTCCTCCTAGTAGCTGAACCAGATTGACTTGAATTGTTTGGAGAGGGACTTTTTACAAGGACATGGAGTAATAGGACAAGGCAGAATGAATTTAAACTGAAAGAGGGTAGATTCTCTTTAGATATTAGGAAGAAAATTTTCATTGCAAGGGTGGTGAGGCACTGGAAGAGGTTTGCCTAGAGAAACTGTGGCTGCCCCATCCCTGGAAGTGTTTAAGGCCAGGTTGGATGGGGGTTTGAGCAACCTGGTCTAGTGGAAGTTGTCCCTGCCCATGTCAAGGGGGTTGGAAGTAGATGTTCTTGAAGGTTGCTTCTAACCCAAGCTATTCCATGATTCTATGATATGATTCTATGAATTAACTAAATCTAGTCAAGGAAGCATAGTAAACAAACATAGGAGTGTCAGTACAAGGGAAATGGGGGTATATCTCAGCTCATTTTCTTACTAGCATGCTTTTCATCACCTATAAATCACAGTAATCCATGGAAGGATGCTCACATGTTGTGCTGGCAGAATAAAAGCACATTATTTGTTATCTTGTACTGAAAGAACATGAGGAAGCTGTAAAGGGTGTTAATAGTATTGACACTGTTTGAGACACTGTACTGCAGCAGGAGCCTTAACAGCTCATTATGAGTGGATAGTCTCATCTTCACTGCGTTATTACACCTGCAGTGCTGCCTTAGGTTGGGTTTTAATCAAGATCATTACAGTGCTTCTTCCTCTTTTTGACTTATCTTCTGCTGTAGTAAGCCTAAATCTTTCTTGTCTTCTGGTATTTATAAAATTTTCAGAATGCTAAATGTCTTTGCAGCCTCTCTGCACGTCACACAAGACAGCTTCAAATCAGACAGTTATCACAATAAATATTGACGGTGATTAGGCAAGACGCTCACTGCTATAGCGAGCACCCACATGAGCTTGTATTACTCTGGGAAACCAAGATAAGACTTAAAGATCCCAACTGGTCCATGATGCTCACAACAGATATTTTCCTCTTTCTTTTTTCTTTCTTTTTGTTTGTTCTTTTTTTTTTTAATGAAATAGCTGACTAACCTCATTTCCTGCTAAGTTGAAAGGCTGCAATCAATTAAGAATGACGTATTTAATTCTTCCTTTAGGGAGACACTTTACAGGGTGAAATCAGATTTGTTTCAAAACCAGAAGTTGAAATTTTTGGAAAATATAACCACTTTTCTTTCTCACTTTTTTTTTTTTTTAGCACAACCCTTCAATTGCAGCTGATTGATTCAAATGCAAACTGCCGCTTGAAATCATTTACTGATTTAGATCCAACATAACAAATAGTTTCCATTCTCCCTAAGTGCACTTTCTGGCAGAGCAATTCCTTGCAGCTCTGTTGGCTCCACTCTTTTTAATGTCTTCACTCTCAAATGCAAAGTATTTGAAGCTATTGAATAACTGGTAGATACTCACAAAGAAGGAATAAAGGTGTGTAAAGTTGTAGAAGTAGGGGATCTTGAATTAGGTTTATTTTAAATTCATTCAGATTGGAAAACTTAGGAAGAGTGATTCTAACATTCCATCATGAGTGGGACAATGAGTGATTTATTTGAGGATTGAGACATGCCTTTCCACCCTGCTTTTGCCACAGTGGTATTCTGCCAGAAGTGACTGACACTGAGAAATTCCCACATGCTTCATTTCTGACAGCAACCATAGAGACTTTAACTTCTCTCTCCCAGTTTCCTACTGCAGCTGAGGAAACTTAGTGTTGCCAGCAGAGCAACAGCAGTTTCTTCATAGTTCCTTGGTCACTTGTGGCTAGTGAAGCAGGGGAAGGCTTGGCATTGAAAGTACTGGGGAAGGTAATCATACTCCCTACAGCCCTACCTCACCCTCTCCCCTACTTCCCAGTATATCCTGTTCTGCCCTAGTATACGGTGTTACATCGGGGTCAATGGCCACTTCAGGGCTGAAACTCTGAAACTTTCAACTTGTAAGGAGAAAGGTCCTCACAGGGGAAGCAGGAGACACACTGTATGCCCTCCTTTTAGGGGGAGAATTACAGCAGAGTAACTTTAGTTCTTTTAGTCACGCTTGCACAGATAGTAAAACAGCAGCTCTGAGAACCTTCCGGACCAAAGATCAGCTGAAGCATTCAAATCTTCTCTGTGTGACTTGTTTGGCAAACCTTCAATTCAAATTACAGTGCAGGACCAGGAAACAAAAAAAACAAACCCTAACCTATTTAGCAAAAAAGCCAAATCTGGTCTTTACATAACCACAATGAATGACTTGCTTTTGGAAAAAACTTGAAAGCAAAGGTTTGAGAGATCAAAGAACACAGAACAGCAGGAGTAAATTTTCTGTTGTCATGTTCATTGTACTACATAGCTTTCTGACCAAATATTGCTGGAACTGGCTCTTGCTGGCATCAACAGGTAATTAACTGACAAGTATATGCACTGATGAGATGAATTTCTAATCCTCAAAAAGAGTTGCGCTATTGCCTTGCTTCCAGACAAAGGATGAGAGAGATCTAGTGAAAGAAGGTACAGTTCATTCATTAACCAAGCTCTGTGGCTCAGTTGATACATTGGAGGGAGGGAATGCCACCCAGAGAAACCTTGACACGCCTGTGAGGTGGGCTGATGCCAACCTCATGAAGTTTAACCAAGCCTAGGGCAAGGTCCTACAGCTGGGTGGGAGCAATCCCAGGCACAGCTACAGGTTGGGCAGAGAAGAGATTCAGAGCAGTGCTGAAGAGAAGGACTTGGGGGTGCTGGTCATTGAGAAAACGAACATGAGCCGGCAGTGTGCGTTTGCAGCCCAGAAAGCCAACTGTATCCTGGGCTGCATCAAAAGTATGACTAGAAGGTCAAAGGAGGTGATCCTGCCCCTCTACTCTGCTCTTGTGAGACCTCACTTGGAGTATTGTGTGCAGTTCTGGAGTCCTCGACATAAAAAGGGCATGGAACTGTTGGAACAAGTGCAGAGGAGGGCCACGAGGATGATCAAGGGACTGGAGCACCTCC